>WJFB01003944.1:0-11459 GCA_009870185.1 Pygmarrhopalites habei | reverse complement strand
AGCCTTAAACCACCGCCAGAAAGTTTTCTACAATTTGGTATTTTCAGAATTTCCTCATGTCTCTCCGAAGCCGAGATCATCGGTTTCATGTAAATCGTGGTCGTGATTATATAATAGGATTAATTAGTCAGTTTCTGAGTGTGGCAGACTGATTCATCCCACAGGATGATAACTGTAGAAATGTCCTGCATACTTGTACTAAATGTGGAAAAAAGTGAGTGAAAAATTCACCTCGTAGTAGGCCAAGAAACCCTTTTGTCCTAAAACCCCACCACCAACCCCACCGCCAACGACTCCTGCCCCAATATCAAATTTTGAGCTGTCCTCCAACTCGTATGACCTCGCAAAAGCCCCCACGCCCACATTGACCTTTTCCTTGGGAGCATCCTTCAAAAGTCCACTGATTGTATTGGCCACACTGTCCTCACCCTCTGAGATGGAGTGGAGGGGAGAGTGATGAGTCAACTTGGGACTGGTAAAGTCGTAGGTGATGACATTGAAGTAGTCGACATACTTGGACAATTCCTCAGTGTCCAACTGTTTCAAAGATTTCCCATTCACCTTTGTGGTCAGGCGAAGGCTCTCCGCCTTGGATGACTTGGCCTCCCCTTCAAATGCCAGTCTCAATTCCTTGATCAACTGCGTGTACGCTTTGGCTGATCTGTTCCCCCACCCCCCATTTTAAAGAAAGAAAGAAAGAGAGTTTAGTACAAGTTCAAACTTGAGCACAAATAGGATCATTCCAATTCAGGTTATCCATTCTCACAATGTAATTACACAAAAGTAGGCCAGGCACAACCTCCTCCTCCTCCTCTGCACACACACAACCAAGTAAGCACATTTCGTGCGGGGCTACATAACAACAACCAAACGGTACGGCCTCAGATCCTCTCCTTCCCAAATTTTATTTGAAAATTGAAATTCATTGACGCAAAAATGATACAATTTCACATGGTAGACTGATTAAAGGGGTTTCTATGAAAGTCCCGTTTTCATCTCCTCCTTACAAACACAGAGCAACACAGTAGCTTGTCTCTGCTTTGTTTAAAAATACAAAAAAGAGGAAGAATCGAATCTGAATCAGCATCAACTAAATAATCAGATATTTACAATGTAGTCAACTCAGCATGGGCCCTCCTCCTCTTTTGCAAGGATTCCATGTTTGTGAAATAAAGCTTTGATTGAGTGGCCTGTTCTTAACACGTTAATAAAGGCAATGAAATGAAATGAGTGGCCGTAGAAATTGGATCAACAGTTTTCTCCCTCTCTCAAAAAGTAGGCAAATGTCAATTGATTAATACACGTACGTACAGTAAAGTGTGTGGAGGGAGAGAATCAACAAGGAAGGGAGGAGATTGCAGCTTTGTAAAGCTTGACAAGTCATGACATGATGGGGGAGACTTGGTTTTTCATGCTTGGACTATTTTTCTTACCTGGAATCCACAGTCCAGTCCACATCAATGCCGTCATACTGATTCTCCCTCAGAAACTCGACAGACTCGTACACAAAGTTGTTCATTCGGTACACACTGCTTGTCAAGTCCCGAAGAGCTCCATCCCCACTCACCGACAGCAAAATCTATCATTTTTATGTAAACATGGAGAAGGCAAAGGAAAACTTGTGTGAACTCGACTCTTTTTATCATCATCTCTGTACATCAACTGTCCTCTTTCCTTTTAAGAGTCAAATTTTGTATAATATTCATCTCTTCCTGCATTACCTTGAGGTCAGAGTTTTTCTCTTTGAGCTTGGCAAGTTTGGTATAAGCTTCTGTGTCAAAGGGGTCACTGGAACTCAGCTTGTGATCCTGGAAAGGGAAGGAGACGGGGAAGGGGACAAAGTTTTAAAAAAACTTATTATAATGACATGCAAAATAAAAATAAATAAGTGGGCGGAGGAGGAGATGTCGTCTCGTCTCCTCACACCCACTGGAAAATATTGGCCGTATTAGGTTTCTCATGCCACCCCCCACTTACAAATGATGTACGGCTCAAGAATCAATAACTCGCCACAACGAAGGGTGGAGGGAGAGGAGGAGGCCATTACAAGACATTGGGTAACGGAGAACAATTTACAAAATGGAATTTTGATAGTACCTCCATTTTCACTCTGCCCTCCTCCTCTCTCCACTCTGTATTAGACTAGCTAATTTAATAAATGTAACAGGAAGCGGCTGTCGAAACTGGAAACTGGTTGTTTACTTTTAAAGAACCTCTTCTCTCCTCTTCCTTTTCTTTTTCCATTTTCCATTTTCCAGAGACAGAGTCGCTTCCCTTTTTCACTCTTTCTCTACCCTGTGGCAGTATAATAACAATGTTTTTACGAATTACCCTCCCTCCCAAAAACTGGAGGATGGCGGCGGCATAGTTTTCACTCATGAAAATATTTTCATATGCATCCCCTCCAAAGAATTGTTTACTGTGAGTATGAAGGCTCAGACACACACACACATCCTACTCCCCACCACGCCAGCAGACAATGTGTATATATATTATTAAACAATAAAATAATTCAACTCAAAAACTATTAGACTGTGTACAGACCAGAGGGGGAAGGGATGTGTGTGTGTGGACACTCCTAACCTGCAACTTTAATTAATTATGAAGGGTGAGTGAGGATTCCGATCACTCCCTCCGTCTGCACATATTGGACGGACGGATGCGGACAGGCAGGGAGTGTGGGTCCTCCCTCCATCCCACGTTATTCCCAATACTTTAATACCTACTCAATACAGTTGACCTCTACTTAATTATCTAGACGAATTTAAGTGAAAGTGGACGTAGTAATACCTTCAAGGTTATTCCGGTGAGAATGAGATTATTGCACAGACTTCCGTCGATGGCATCAATGTTCATTTTGCCAGCTCCCCTTCGTTTCATGGCCGCAATGTCGTAGTAGCACACAACATTTGCTCGTCGAGCTGTGAAGGGAGAGAGAAACGTTCACACTTGATCTCTAATCTCTAGAAGAGAGGGTTTTGATTTGTGAACCCTTCTTTTATGAAGTTGTAAAGTGCGGAGAAGTGGAACAAGAATTGCAAACTTTCTTACTATTCAAATCCTCCTCGTCCACCTCCTCCTCCTCAATTGGGACGATCTGCGTCTCCTTCACAAGTTTCTTTTTCAGTACTTCGCTGACGGGAATCCTCACCGCCTCCGGTTTAGCCTTCACCACAATCTTCTTGGAGTGCTTACTCCAATCCACCGGCACTCCGTCACGTTTCTTCCCCGTCAACTCCTCCCTGTCGTCAAATAAAATGAGGTGACACACAAAAGATAAAATTACCACTTTTCACTCCCAAGACTCAAACTCAACACCAAACTAAAAGTCAACTTGGAGTCTCATCGTGGTCAACATGGATCATACAGTGTACCATCATCGTCACTACACACAATTCCACACAATTCTAGAGACGGGGAGAAGGGAAGCAAAAACTTTTCACCGACCTCATGACCTGGATCAGAGGGTATTTCCCACCACCACCACAAACATCCCCTCGGAAGTCATCCATGTCCACTGTCCACACCTGCACACACCACATACGTCGTCACAACTCAGATTTGTACGGATTTTCCATTCCTACTACATAGTACAACAGTTCATACCATCGCCCCCCCAAATCCACTCGACTTGACCCAGTCCATTTTGATCTTGATTGAGCGCTCGTCGTCAAACCCAACCCACTGATCTCCATCCACCAAGTAGGGCACTGGAAGAGCAAATTGAGACACTTTGTCAGAATACTAATTCAAACTCTGTTTGACACAATCAAGTATGTCAGAATTTAAACACTTTTCTACCTTTCATCTCATCATCCCAGACATAGTGGGCCTTGTTAGTTTTCAAAATTTCACAAATCTGAAAAATTGTGAGAGGAATTAACTTTGTATTATATATAGTTGGTTCTCCCCCTCCACTGAGCATTACTGTCAGATAAAGTTTGATTAATTCAAATGTGGTCGACAATGAAGACAAGATTGGGAAAGAGTCTCTCTCTCCCCAGTACAACACAGGCGACGCTCATTCATTAATAATTACAGGATGCAAGTTGATTTTGAACTAGGATTCTTCACATTGAACGCTCCTTTTGTCAGCCAATTGACATGGTGGCAACCTTCTTTGAGGATGTGTGCTCATCCACCTACATCTATCTAGCACCGTCTACATTCCATTCCCTATCTGATGTGAAATGGAATCATGATTACGAGGAGGACTTACGGTGGAGGGGCTTAGCCAACTCAAGTTGTTGTCAAAAATCCCTTCCCTTCCCTTCTTTCAAAGTTTCAAGAATTAGTCCGACACACGACACACAGGAACTGGAACACGTGTGCCGGGTGGTGAAAGCACACATAATGATCTTATAGAAAAGTGAAATAAAAGTCTAATGGTAATAATAATAATAGTTTCATGATTTCTCCCGGCAGTCTCTCTCTGTCCTAGTTCTACTCCTATGTACTATGTATGCATAGAGCCTCCAGTTAGAAATCCTTCGTGGAACTTTTTTTCCACTTGGTTTCCACCCGTCCTCTATTCGAGAAGGAAAGGAGAGGGAATAATAATGTGAGATTTGGCAAAAATTTTCCGGATTATCAGCAAACTAAAGTTGCCCAAACTCTCTCCCTCTGCTCGTCGAGTGACTAACTTGTGGTTTTTTACTTTTATCTACACACTTGAGGCAGTCGTGGGACTATGTAGTCCGCGTTCATGAATAATAATGAATATTTTACGTCCCTATTCACAATCCGTTTGAGGCCTGGAAACTGCATAAACTTTGACTAAGTATTATGTGCAACACGGCAGCTTTCTCCATCCCTCTCTCCACCAAGACTCTTTCCCTGTGCACACATCTTGAGAGGGGAGGGGGGGAATTTCATCATGGAACATGTTTCTGCCATACTGAACGATTAAATATCACACAAGAGTATTGCATATGTATGCTAATATCATCCTTCATCTCTCAAGTCGACCGACTGGTCATGATCCCCTGATGCTGATGTCTAAATGGCACTTGAAGGCCCACCTTCCAACTAACTTGTGTCCCACCTTTTCTGTTTTCTCATCAAAGTTTGGTGTCATCAGAGTTGGATGGAAGGAAAAATGGTTTACCTCGTAGTAGGCCAAGAATCCTCCTTCCCGAGTGTACACTCCAGCAACTCCACCTCCCTTCGTGGCCACGTTCACACTGTAGTTCTTGGGGTCGGCAAGAGTGAAACTTCGTCCGTAGGTCGGCATCCCTGGTGACCCACAACCAGCAAAATGATTAAACGATTTAAATGACTCACTTGTGTGGCAATTGTGTCGTGTTGTTCCTCCTGCATGTCATGTATGGAACACCACTAGTCACTCCCTTCGTACTAAATTTACAATTCTCATTCTCATTGTCCCGATGAAGGGGCCAAGGTTACGTAGGGCGTATTGAGTTGGAACGACACAGGCAGTTGACCCGGACTCTCCCTACCACAACCTTACTTTCTTTAGTTCTTTTCTTCATTGTCCCTGGGACAATGTAGTGTACATGAGAAAGTGACTGTTGCAGTGTTCCACTGTGTACCACTGTGGAGAGAGGAAATACGGTAGTTGACTGGAGTGGACACGTACCAATGACAAGTTTCTCCTTGGGTGCACCCAGTCGCATCCACATGCTGGCTGCATGACTCACACTTAATTGCTTCCTCCACTCGGAGTCGGACGAGGGGGCGTAGAGTGGAGCATTGTGCCCGGTCTGACTCTCCCACTAGTAGTCGTACGGAAGAAACAGGGAAAACCAAAAGTCTTTTACAAATCCCTTCCACGCTCTCACATACTACACAGTACGCTCAACACTATCAACGAGTGAACCTCACCTTGCCGTGAAAGTCATAGGCCATCAAATTGATGAAATCCAAGTACCTGTACACAAAAATAATACATCACTATGGATAAAGACGCACGTGTCTTCCGGGGCAGGACTTTGGAGTTTGTCTGAAATCTGTCTCACGTGGACACAGCTGGAACATCGTAGCCACCCCGGATGGAGTCAGGGCCAACAGGGACTGCAGCACTCAGCAAAAGCCTCGGTTTCCCAGACTCTTCAGCCTCAGCCTTGAAAGCTTCATGAAGTTCTGTGAAAGGGAGAAAATTTAGTTGCAGACCACACAAACACATTTGTCACTCTACACTTCATTTGCGGGGTGAAAGTTGGTCTTTTAATTGGTACCTTTGAGGAAGAGGACGTAGTTGGCCTTGTCCTCACTTCCCTTTGGGTACTCCCAATCAATGTCAAGTCCATCAAAGTTCCTCTCACGCAAGTATGGGATGGAGCTGAGCACAAAAAGTTGCCGGGAGTATCGCGTGCTTCAGTCAAAGTTGTGGGGTAAACACAAAAAAACGAGTCATCACACATCGTCTCACATTGTCTCCATACTCAGAATTGAACGAGAACTTTGAAATGGCACAATGTATGTACATGTCACGTATCAAAAACAGATCAACTAAAAACTAGTCCTTACCTTGACATTTCCTTAAATTTCTGGGTTCCAAAAGACCAGCCACCTAGCCAACAACAAAGGGAGAAAGGGAGAGAAAACAGAGACCATTACATATTATTCCTGTGACACAACAAGTTCAACTCTCATCTCCTCCCCCCTCTCTAATTTGGTAAACTTCCAAATCCTTCTACACGGAACTAGACTGCGGAGGCCTAATTCTTTTTTCTAGTTTTTTATTGTAGGACCCACACACACAAAGTAAAAGAGAGGAGGGACTTTTAATGTTTCCCCAGTGTAATACACATTAAATGTTGGCCTCTCTCTCTGTCTCAAAGCAGCTTCCTTTCTTGGCGGAGAGAGAGAGAGAGGGAGAAAGTGTATGTGTGTGTATGGCAAATTCCCAGAAAGGCGATTATACAGATATTATCCCCGAATTTTCATGCACATCAACTGACTCACATGTAATGAGAGAGTGGGTGGGTGGGGGACTGACATTTCATAATTTAGAATGTTGGAAGGGAGGGGAGGGAGGGGGTGATGGACGGCATTCTCAAGACAATAATAAAATGATTCATTTCTTCAAAAAAGAGAGAAAAAACTTTCAGCTGAGAGAGAGAGGGGCTGGGCTGCCTTAGCCCCGACAACAACATCACTTTGCACTTTGCAAAAATATTTTGTCATGGTGGCTTTCACATTCTACTTTCCTATCTCTTTTTTGAGTTGCTGTTGTCTGTTGTTGTTGTGGAGCTGTAGGGGGAGGAGATAATAAAAATAATAAAAAGAGGCTTACCAATGGCCAGAAGAGTCTTCAACTTGGGGTTAGCCTTCTTCAAATTGTTCTGAATGTTGAGAGGGAGAGAAAAGAAAATGTGGTTTAGTACATACCGTATTTACGGGGAAAACCTCCATAAAAACCTCCTCCAAGGGGTTCTCAAAAGGGAGCAGAGGGGAATAACTCAAGAAAATCACCGGGTACAATGTAATCCCAGGTATAATAAGTATACCCGGGATTTTAATTGAGGTCGTTGGAAATAAAACGAAAAAGTCCCTTCATTGACACCCGAGAAAGGATGAAAAGGGACTTTTTACGGGACGGGCTCTGCCAATTGAGATTCTTGTCCTTGTGAAGTCTTGTGAAATGGGAGTAGAGCTAATTGTGATCATCCCTTGTTATGGAAGGAGGTTAAGTGAGCAAAGTATATTTTAATGAACATGGGATTGTGATTGAAAGAGAGGGAGGAAGAGAAAGTTGTTCTTACGACACGTTCATAGAGTCCGACTTTTCCATCCTTGGTCTCGTCATTTGTCTCAAATGAGCTGAGTTTACCTAATTGAACCATTCCAGTTATGTTAAGAGGGTTGAGTAATCAAAAATCAATCGATACATCGTTCACGATTATCATCACCCAGCCCAGCCTCCCACAATCAACCCGACATCAGAAACACAACAACAACTGGATCCCACTCTACTGCACATTTACTCGATACTATACGAACGCCAAATTAGTCATCTAATCAAAGCAAAGTAGAAGCTCTGTATGCGTCATCTTTCATTAACCTCTTTCTTTTGTGTACTCACAAGTCAGTCCAAGCCAATTTTCAAAGCAGAACCACTCACACGACATACACGGAGGAGGGGAGACTAGGGAAAATACTCATTAACCTATAATATCATTAATGGTGGACTGAAGAATACTTTGGTGTGCACACACTACACCACACCACAGACTGCAGACTACAGAGGAAGGAGAGTACAGAGACTGAGTGGCTTCTTTTTGTCCCAAGTACGGACAAATCCTCAAAATGTGGGATGCTGTTATTATAGAAGACACAAAAGGGAAAACCGTACGTACAGGATGAACATGCATGTACTCGTCTCCCTCCAGTGCCAGGCGTGTGTGGACATGCCACGTACGGAGAGGGAGTGAGAGCAAACATCAATATCCGTAGTAAATACGGGGTGTAAAGGTTGAGGTTACGACTTACTCGACTCTCAGATTCTGAAGCAGCTTGTTTTTATTTAGTTATTTGATTACCTTACCTTTCCTTCCTTTACTACATATTTTAATCTTTTCAACTTTGATCCAAAGTTGAAAAGTTCAAGTCTTCTCAACTGTGAAGCCTCAAGTTGAACTCTTATTTCATATTTTATATATGTTCAACATCCCTCTTCCTATTTGTTCGGTATGTAGTATCAAATTAATATCACAAACATTAAAAATATACATATCCATCCCCTTCCCTCTCCAAACACACGCACTCACTCTCTCTCTCTCTCTCATGAATTCCTTTATCGTCTCCTACGTATACACCCCTATGCCGTTGTGGTCCTTTCCCTTGACTCCTGCACGTTCTTCAAACACTGTTGTCACTCCACACTGGATATGGACACACACACACGTTGTCTACACTACGAAATAAAAATGAATCTTTAGCTCGTAGCTAAAGAGCTGAAAGCGTAGTCAACTACGCTTTCAGCTTTAAATTTGGAGGGAGATAAGGCTAAAAGTTATGAGCACTGATTGAACACTGATGAATGTATGAGTAATTTACGAGTAGTACAGTGCCAGTCTTGTACATTTTAATAGAATGTGTGCACAATACATACGCCAAAACTTTAGCTTTATCATAATTTCATCAAAAAAGTACATAGTAACTAGGGAACACACACACACTCCTCCTCTCCTGTCTTCAAACTTGACTCAGAATTGGAGTTTGTTGCATGCCATGAAGCAAGTTGTGTGCTTGACTATTGTGCATGGTACGTACGTACACATCAACGCAAATTAATCATAATGACTAATAATTACAGCATTACAGCATTCATTTTTTGCACAAAAAAACCCCTATCATGTCTTGTGTAGTGTGTGTGTGAAGGGGATGGAAACGCGTGGTCCTTTTTAGTTTTCAAAATAAAGCCTTCCGCAACTTTCCCCCCGACTGTCCCTTGGGTTCCCTTACGCCTTCGTGAAAGGGTTGTGTTAATGCCCCAACTCCAGCATCCGCCCAGGAAAGCGATGCACTTTTAATTCTGAATTCTGAGCCCACACACGCGTCCTTTCTCTCCGTGTCTCTGACTAATCTAACCTCTGATACTCGCATTTTGACTAGACGAGTAATGGAATGTGTGGAGGGAGGAAGCCCATTTAAAATTTATAATTGAAGTACGTAATGAATGCATCAATTATTCAGCCAGAGCGACAAATTATTTGGGGGAGCGAGTCAAATGTGCAGTGTACAATTCATCCTGTGTATCTGTAATATGCATATCCGCATTCAAGAGGTCAAATGACCGACTTGCATACAACTTTCCGCCATTGGTCAGTATATCTCTTCCACCGTCCATCACCGACCGACAGTACATGTGCTGGCTGCCTCCGAGTTGACTCAAGAAACGGGTGGGGCATCTTCCCCACCTACACACGTACATGTAGTGTAATGGATGATAAGAATGACATGGACAAAGATCTCGAATAAGGCTACTCATGTACACACACCTAGTCAAAGTGAATGGATGTGCATGTGAGAGTGAGAGAAACTTGAAGTGTCGTGAGGAGTGAGGAGTCACCGTACAGTATTGTGCATAAATTCCAAGGGGATGTGTAGACTACGAGGCGGAGGAGGTAAAGTTGAAACCGTTCAAACGCACACAAGTTATCATAGTCACTCAGCAAACAATTTATCTCTCTTCACAAGTTAATTAATTAGCAAGTAAGCAGGGAGGGGTGAATGTGACAGAGTGGAGGGCTCATGTCACGAAGAATTTTCTCTGACAAGAACAAAGGGGAAAAGGGGAGAAGAGGGAGAAACTGAAGAGATGATGATGATGAGCTAGGCTTTCCATTCCCCGCACTCTGTAAACAATATTGATCATGATTTGATCAATACTACTTAGACGACCAAGTGGTGTGAGTCAGAGTGTGCAAATTATATGTTGTATTTTACGAGTTGTTTAAGCCGCCTTCGGCGTAGAAAACTCATTCATTTCCCCTCTGACCCTGTCCACATCAATGAACTAAATGGGATAAACTCAATGAAGGCCCAACACCCTTCCCCATTTCTGTACTAATTTCTATTTAATTAAAGAAAAATACTATTTGGCAACCCATTGCACAAGGCAGTAAGCTAGGGTGTCCATTAACACTTGACCACTTGAGAGATTGTCACCAGAGAGTTTCAATTTTGAGTCAAAAGTGAATTCCACCCATCAAAGTCATTACTTCGACCTCTGCGTCGGGGCTTGGAGATGATCTTCAAAATTCCAGTCCTTCTCAACGCAATTGGTTGGTGTGTGATGGGGATTGTATGGGATGTATCGTGAAGGATTCGTGGATGTAGAAAGAGACTTTTGTGTGATTGACTACCACCACTGCGGAGTAGAACTACGGACACCAATGCATATGCAAATAGAGATTGTCAAAGAAGCATACCACCACCACCACAAATAATTAATGACTAGTAACTGGGGATGTCTCACAAACAACAACATGGGAGGAGACAGACACATACCTTTTTTCATCCAGCCAAAAGCGAAGATGAGGTGAGTGCACAGATCCGCGGGGATGTCTTCTGGCAGGAATTTCCCAATCTTGGGTCGGTACTGGGACCAGTTTGTGTAGTACTGGAAATTGAGACACAACATATTTGCAATGATCAAAATAATGTCACACAATGAGAGGGTCTCGCACAAATATCCCTCAAGACATGATTAATTTGACTGGGAAATTGTAACTCATTCCAATTAGCCCACTTTCTCCCTCTTCCATATAATAACACATCAACTTGTAAATCATTTCGTAATAATCCTGGACCCCATTCAATTGAGTTGTGGCCAACAAATTGAAATCCTCCTTTTTTCCCTGCTTCAACGAGTGAGTACTCCTTGGCTGGACAGGATCTTTTCTCTGTTGTGTACACATGGGATTGAAATATCAATCCAACTCTCATTTCATTCTGGAGGCAAGGAGGCTGAATTCACACACAACCCCCCC
>WJFB01003943.1:0-11461 GCA_009870185.1 Pygmarrhopalites habei | reverse complement strand
TTTCCCCCCCCCCCCCCCTCTCTCCGTGACAATAGAATCGGGGGAATGAATGAATGGCGACCCACACACACACAGATACACACACACACACTCACCAATCAGAAGGAGAGTCAGAAGAAAAGTATGCAAGTGTACGAGCGAGAGTACAGGAGAGTGGAGAAAGTAGTAGGGTGGGGGAGAAGGGAAAAAAGTTTCACTTTACTTACCATGAATGAGAAAAGTAGCGACAAACGATGCAATTAACAAGAGATATGCCGTGAGCTCCATAATTCTCAGCCAACTCTTGATAATTTCCATAAGGGAGAGAATGAAAAAGACATTTTATCTTCCTCCTCTCCTCCAACTTCTCCTCCTGCTACATCCTATAGTGTAGGACACAAAAAGAGAGGAGTGTGTGTGTGTGTCTGTGTATCTGTGTGGATGAAATCACTTTCAACTCAAATTTCAATTCAAGGGATTGCTACACAGCGTCCCAAACCAATTCACAAGTCAAAGCTTGAAGAATGAAGGAACAGAATCCTCATATTATCATCACATGAGAGAGTGTGTGTGTGTATGTAACTGTACGTGTGTGTGTTGGAACTATTCTTTGAATCCTTATCGTGGCTTCTTTTATCCTGTGGAACTGTTTGACACACAAATTTTTATTACTATTTTCTCTCACTGTTCACTGTAGTCACTATGTACACACACACGTATGTAGAGCATGTGTATGTGTATTTAGACGTTTAATTGCACGAGTAGAATTTCAAGAGGAAAAAGAGAGAAAGCCAGATTCCAGATCCAGGCAAATTTTGGGATTGTGTGTGTGTGTGTAACTACAAAATACTTATGCTGTCCTCGTGGAAATTGTCTGGATTATACAGGAAACACTTTGACACACACGCAGGGGAAGACAGGACAAAAGTAGAGAGTGAAGAGTAAGTGAAAGTGTGTGTGTGTGTTCACGGTAGACTTTCATTTAATCTGAATTTCTGAATTGCATTGTACGTAATAAATTAACGTTGGCGAATCAAGTGCCGGCGGCTCTCACAGTGGGATACTCCACCGCCGATCCCTTCCTCCTCTCTACAAGACGTTGGGTGAAATTGGGAAAGACGAGGAGGAGACGGAGGAGGAGAACAAGGAGGGGACGGAAGATATAGAGAAAATAAAATTACAATGCTCTACAAAATACAATAGAAATAGAGAATGGGAGGAGAAGTCCGAACAAAAAGAAACAAGATGAAGAGAGAGAGAGAGAGAAAGGCACACAGGAAAAGAATGTCGGGTGGTCCAACCGTTTAGTTTCACAGAGGATGAGGAGGAGAACAAGGAGGAGGAAGAGGAAAAGAAAGTCGAGGAGGAGAAAGAGAAATTGAAATTGCTATGCGGTCATACTCCACAGTAATTATTTAACTGAACAGAACGCTTGTCAGCGTTCACAGTCTTTCCCTTCTTCTTTCTTCTGCTGCTTTCTCTCTACTTTCCCCACTCGACTTTTAACGTAGGGAAAGGGAACCGCTATTTTTTCCCTATTTTCTTCTCTCTCCCCGTAACGGCTTCATATCCTTTTCTCTCTTTCTCTCCTGGTAAACCGTAAAAAGTTTTCCACTCCCCCGACTTTCTCCTCCCTCTCTCCCCTTATGTGGTGTGTGGGAAAGAAATTTGAGGGGGACAGGCCGAAATGGAGCTGAAGATGACAAAGGGTGGGTACACTTGTGCGTAGTGTGTAGTTGTGTGAAACCTAAATGGGGAATCTTGATCAGGATTTTGGATGTTGATCTTCTCTTCTATTCCTGGAGGAGAAAGAAGAGTTTATAAAAATGGGAGTGGAGGAGACGTGGGCCAGTAGTCCTTGTGTGTGTCTGTGGTCGATGGTTTTGTGATGCTTTATCTGTCCTCATGTGTCTTTGGGGAAAGGAGGAAGATCGATGCAAGAAATTTATTGACTATTGATCATATATTTGTCCGAGAGGTCATACACACACGTACATACAGCAGTGTAGGAGAAGGAGCCAGTCCAAGTCCAGCTTGAATCCGGGAGAAAGTAGACTTAATCTAAAAACTCTGTCTCACCCACTCACTTTTTCAGGAGGAGGCGGGAGGAGGACACTTGGGACCAGACGAAAACCAAATTATGATGAGAACATTCACATTCCTCCTTTCAGGAAAAGAAAGTCGTCGTTTTTGGAGTTTGTCCGTCTCTCTCTCTCTCTCTCTCTCTCTCTCTCTTCAAAATTTATGTCACTTTCTTAATGGGAATTTAATTCTGCTCTCAACTCCATTTTGTTGAGAGGGGAGAGAGAGAAATGGAAGTTTTATTTTGATGACCTTATTTTGCAAAAGGGAATTTGTCATTGGAGGGGGTGTGCGTGTGTGTGCGTGTGTGTGAGTGAAAGGTCAATTCTTCCAAAGAATTTCTTCGGATTTGATTATTGGGTTGTCCAGTAATTTTTTATGGTTGGGAAAGTGAAGAAAATCTGTTGGGAATCAAGAAAGAGAAAATCAATTTAAACAAATTATTGCATTAATTCTTGCCAAAAGTTTTTTTGGAACTGATTAGAAATTATCATTTTTAATTCTATTCTTTGACTCTGAAAATCGTTTATCCAGTGACGATTGTTCGGTTTAGCGAGGAATTAATTTGAATTAATTTTAGTTGGTCAATTAATGGCATCAAAATAATGTAAAGCAGTATTTGCTAAATGACACTCATTTTGAGTTGACAAATTGACACGTCAAATCAAATTGGTTGTTTTGACTCGACAAAAAAGAAATAATAATATTTTAACGAGTTTTCCACATCACACACACACACGCAATGGTGTCATCAATGACCGGAATGTCAAGCATCACGGCACAATCACAATGAGCCATAGTTTCTGTTGTACTTTATATAATATTAGAATGGAATGCTCGTTTCAGAAAAAGGATTGACATGATTGGCTGTCAAGGTTCTGTACACACAACTTTGGTTACGTAATTCTGAGAAAAAGGCAATGAAATATGAAACAATCTTTTTATGAATGTCTTTTACTATGTACTTCTCCTCACTGGTAGACTGACAGTTAATTTTTGTATGGAAGTATTTAATTGACCCTGATACTTACAAGTATAATACTTATGCACACATGCATCATGATTGATTTTACAAGTTCACAATGTAAATCATTGTTCAAGAATGTACAGTTTGTGTGTGGGGGGAACAAAGTGTGAATTAAATAAAATATTGATTGTGATTTTAGTCATATTATAAATGTGTTGTACAGTTTATTCTCCCTCTGAGAACTTTACGACCTTCTCCTAAATCAACTGGGATTAAAACTTGACAGGGTGGAATTCATTTCACAAAAAAATATCATGTATTCAGAATTAATTTCCGAGTCGGGGTGTCGTATAAATCAAAATCCAGGGGTAGGGAGGAGGGAACATATTCCTCCTCCTCCTCTTCCTGTGATCTCCTCCGACAAATCTCGGCCCAAGTTTCCTGGAAGGGGATTGTCAAACCCATTTGTGTCTTTTAGACAAATTTTGAGGAGAATTCGATCCTCCATTGGACTTTCAACAGGTACAATTCCAAATTTAATTTTCCATTGTTGAAGATGTACAAAATTTTCGATATATACTTTTTTATCCTCGATTTAGCACGTTCTTACGAATTCCACGGGAATTTGAAGCCGGAAAAATTGTCAAAGCTAACCAACTCAACTAAAAAGTTGAGTCATCCTCCCCTGGAACCGAAAACGGGTAGTACAAGAGTCCAGTCAAATAATGAGAGTAAGTACTTCTATCCTGAATCAGGATTCCTGATGAATCAATTAGTAAAAACGTTTCTCAAATGGTTTTGACACAAACAATTATGTAATTTTTTTTAAAAAAAGATACGGGCATTCCATCGGGCAGTACAAACTCCCTCGATACAAATTGTGGAGATGGCCTAACCACCTCTTCTACAACAACAATAACAACATGTGGTTCAATCCCCGGGTCTCGGTACTACATAAGAAATATCGGGAGGAAAGATAAGTACAAACGATCAACCAAGGCTTCATCCCTCCAAATCCGGAAACGGGCTCGATCCCTCTCCGCCACCAAAAGTCAAGTAGCCTCTGTCTCTGCCTCCACCACAACTGTGACCACTATCCTTTCTGACACCGGAAGTACCCTCTACGCTCCTCCAAGACAAGTGGAGCGGGAGAAAAGTAGAGGAGGAGGAGGAGGCGAACACTACCCGGAGAAAGTCCCGGTATGTCAAAAGTATGTTAGTTGCGTGTACGAGACGAACGTCTAAACACTCTATAATGTCTTTCCCTTTTTAGAAAAGTACATTTAAATAAAGTACACCAAGCCTAGGAGGAGAAGGAAGGAGAAAGCAGTTTAAAATGTGTTTTTACAGTAATTTTTCATTATTCTGACACACAAACATCACAGCTTGGACGTAGTATAAATAGTTAACTTCCCTGTCATTCCCTCCCACCCGGATTTCTATCAAATGGAGAGGTCACTCAACTTTTCTATAGTATTTTTTTGAAAAATGGCCCATGGAGTCCATGGCATGAACAAAGATGTGGTCAGTGTGTAAGGAAAGTAGGATTTTTCCCTTCCACTTTCACTTGACTAACCTTTAACTACAATGTCCTTTCTCTCTTCCTTCGGAAAGAGTTTTTGGGTCACTGAATACACATAGACATCATATAAGGAGTCCTTATTAAGGACTGACCCTACGTCCTTTTGAACCCCGAAAAAGGTCCCCACGTTCATTGATATCTCAAATTGTGACTGGGAAATGAAAGCAAATCGATGGTAACTTTTTTTCTCTTTGTGTCCTATCTCGTATTTTTTAACGTGTGTGTGTACAATAATAATATAAATCTTATTATTCGCCAACCGTACATGCACACGGAGTGAGTCGTGACCAGGAGAGTTTTCCAAATATGGATTTAAAATGTCATCAGGATATAAATTTGTAAAAGTTGGTCTACTTGTGCAATTTTTAGATTTTCTGTGCATTCCTCTCACTTTCTCTTTTTTTACTCTGGCCAGTACAAAAAATCATGTCTCCCAATACCACAAATAATACTGTGTGTGAGAGAGAGAGAGAGAGAGACTGCAGGTTTTTGAAAACGCACACCCAAAAGTCAATGTCAGAACAAAAAAGGGTGGAGGGAAAAGTTAAGACTCTCTCGCTTTCTCTTGTACAAGTCACACACACTTTATGATATAATATTTGGAATATCTTGTATTTTTTTTACCTACCAGCCGTAAAGACGTCTGAAGATTATTGCTTGCCTTTTACTGTTATTGCTAGGAAGGGGAACAAGTTTTTTCTTCCCTTTCCTTTTCCCTTTTCTTTGTTTTGTGTGTTCCAATGATCCTTTTTTATACTGGAAAGATGATGATGGAGAAAGAAATACACACACACACACAAATACACTGTTTCTCCCTTTCTCGGAGTAAAGGAAACCACACAAGTCTCACAAAAGAGTCACTCGCAGGAAAACCCGGGTTTTGTAACTTGTTACTTTACTTAACGTTACCTTTCTTCCCTCAACTCAGACAACTTTCCCTGTCCGCTTCTCCCCGAACTGTGAGCAGACTGGAGCGGAGAGTGACTTCTTTATATGATGGAGGGAGAGAGAGGCAGGGAGGCACAGGCGGGTAGGATAGGAAAACGGCTGTGTGTGTTTTCTCTGCTTTTTTTCTTCTTCTTGATGGTTTCGGAACGTCTTGAAGAGTATATTTTGGAGAGAGAGTAATGATATGCTCGCTGAAACGTACAATCCTTTGATCAGCTACACATTTTTTACCATGAGTTACCAACAGAAGAAGAAACTCATCAGAAAAATCTAAAAGCGATTTGGATGGTTAGAGAGACTCCCTGTCGTGACACAAACACAAACATACACACACACACGCACTCACTCAAAGGGTTATCAATGTGATCACACGTCACAAATAAAATTCAAGAGCTTAGGAATCAAATTTTGAAAATGTCAAGGGACGATGTGTGTGACTCTTGTTTGAAGGTGGGTGGGTACTTGTGCTGAATGCTCATTACTTTTGAAATGAAAAAGAAAAGAGAAAATATGAAGAAAAAGTAGAGTAAAGACTTTAATATTTATATTATTATTTTGACAGTTGTATACTTTCGCTATTATTATTAAGTAGAAAAACAGTAATAATTGTTAACAGTTTTCGTTTTTATGATTATATTCCGTTGCGTGTATAATAAGAATAATGTCGGTTACACAATGAAAGTTTTTTTTCTCTTAGAAAAGGAGATAGAAAAAAAAATGTGTAAAAAAGTATCAAAAAATATTGTTTAAAAATCAAGAAAAGGGGGAAAAGAAAAGGAAATTATTTTTTAATGACAAGTAGGTAAACTACTTTGTAAAAGAAAATGTTTTAAAAAAGAGAGTACTAATTTCAATACATAATGGTAATTTGGGATGGTTATTCAACTGGAAGAGTCCAGTTCAACAACTTTGGATGGATTTCTTCTTGGTTTAGGGACGGGTAGGTGTGATTGTTGTTGTTGTTGTTGTGCGGGAAATGGTTGGGAACGATGAACCAAAGATGTGGATTTTGGTGAGGAAGCCACCGATGATGTTGTAAGGTAAGATTTTGTTAAATCTATTCCTCGAACAAGAAATTTGTACTTTAATTCGCCTAATAATGGCTCTTCAGGCACTTCAGCTATACTCTCTAAGAGACAAGTGTCACTGTCTGGAAGAAGAATCCCTTTTCCAATTGTTTGACAGTCAGATGGTCCTATGGCTTGATGAAGTTGAACTTCAATCTGCGGCTAGAAAATTGAAGAGGGAATATGTTACAATGATTTTTTTACTGTGTGTACAAATTATTAAATCACTTCTTATGTTTTACTACCTGGAAACTTTCAACGTCAATTTTATGTGTTGAACCCGAGTTGAAAACACCATCACGAACAATTGGAGCTAATCCGACAAAACAAAAATAATTAATGGAGAATTCATAATATGAGAATGATTGATGAAATAAATACTCTCTCTTAGTACTCAACTGTATTGAGTTCCATCATTATCCAATTCCCAAGTAGCAAAAAGATTTTCATTGACTAGTAGAGACCTATTTTTGGCAGGGAGGAATTTGTCAATGAAAATTTCCACGGAGGGTGTGTCTGTCATCAAAAACTGTTGTTCATCATTAGATTGATTATTATCTTCTTTCAGGACTTCATTTTCATTTACTTGAACACCATTGTCAACCAAATGAACTGAAGGAGGTGCTGTGGATCCTTGAATTTTAATTTTTTCTAACATTTCTTCAAATGCCATCATTTGAGCTGTCCGTTCTTCTAGGAGTTTCATAAATTCTTTCAACTTTTCATGATGAAATTTGTCTGCTTTTTCTAACTTTGAACCGAGGACTTCAATCTGCAAAAATATAACACAACAAATTGTTTTGAAAAATACATTTCATTATTATAATTCAGAAAAAATCCTTGATACAAAGAATTCTCAGTTCAACTTACTTCTTTGTGACACTCCCTATTTGTTATTATTTGATTTTTGAGAAGATTTTTTGTCCTGATGAAATCATCATAAAGTCTACCAATTGTCCCTCTCGTCTCTGCTAGATCCTTCTCCAAAGTTTTACAATACTCACAAGAAGTCACAATTTTCTCGACTACTAGTGTGTCCTTCACTTGTGAGGATTTTGTCTCCTCCTCTGGAACGGAAGTTGATGTTGTTGTTGTTGTAGGAGCTGGAGGATTCTTAGATGATTCTTGTGGAGTTATTGTTGCTGCCGGTAATTGTTTATTATTGTAGTTGTTGTTTAATTCTTGACTTGGAGGTTCTTGGACAACTACAAGTGTTGTGGCTTTTTCAGACTCTAAAGACTTTTCGATTCCATCAAGTCTACTCACCTCGGCTTCCATTGCACTGAATTTCCTTTTCAATTCGTTCAATGTTTCTGTCAATTCGGAACATCTGGACTTTTCCCTTGTGACGTCTGAGTACAAATCTGTTTTGGACTGGATTTCTTTCTTGAGAATCAATTCAATTTGAGACAATTGAGATTTCAATTGAGCTTCTTCATTCTCCACTTTTCGTGCTTTTTCAGCTGCCGATGTTGCTTTTGTCTGAAGTGCCTCGTTGGCCTCTGAATATCCACAAAGAAAAAGACAATAATATATCATTATCAAAACTAGAGTAATGAGTAATATTCACATTAAAAGTAATTTTATTCATTCGTCGTAAATATACCTTTGAGTATAGTATTTTCATCCTGTGAAACAACAACACACAAATAATTATGACTGTTTTTTAAAAAATCAACACAATTTGCATTTGACAATAAAAGAAAATTCTCGTGGACTATTTGCTATTACGGTAATAGTATTACCTGGAGAGACTTGAGTTGAGCGTCTAATTCTTTGATACGATTGAGTTCTGCAAGGCCGTCGTCAACTTGTTTCTGTAGAGTTAAATTTAATTGTTGTGAATCCCTCAGCTCCTCCTGAAAATCCCCGAAAAAAATGGAATTTTTTAAAACAAGAAAAATCGCAAGGAACTCTTCCTCCTTTCAAAAATACTTCAATAAGGGAAATTTTCAGTTTCAACTCAAACAAGTGTAATCAAACTTTATGAATAATTATACCTGTGCTACACTTAATTGACTTTCCAATTGTTGACAACTTTCCTGAGCCGTACTGAGACTAGCGTCCAAAGTTTTACATTGAGTTTGTAAAGTTGACAACCAACTAGAAGCTCTCCTGGAATCTCTTTGCAGTCTAATTAACTGAATATTATCTGCTAATTTCTGCTTTTTGTGTTCACAGTCTGCTGGATGTGCCCTCAAAGCAGCCAATTCATCATCATGAGCAATCTGTGTACACAAATGAATAAAATATTGGCCCTTTTGTCATCATCCTAAAATTGTAAACAGTGTTTTTTTAAAATTATTCAGTTACCTCTTTCATCTGTAAAAGTTCTTTAGTTGTTTCCAACTCCCTTTGACTTGACAACAATTGATCACGAACAATATGGAGTTGATGGTTGAGAGCAGAATTTTCTGCTTTGGCTTCCAAAAGTAAAATTTCAACTTGTTCTGTCAATTCATAATTATTTGAACTCACAGCCGGATTGGAATTTGAAGATGCCAATTTATTTTGTCTAGAAAAAATATTCAGCCATTTCAAATATAAATTACACATCTAAGGTACATCAAAGATCATTTTTTTAGAAAAGAAAAATCCTCACCTCTTCGTTTTTGGGTGAATAGATTGCATTGAAACTAATTGCTGCTTAGCGACCTTCAAAAATCCAATGCAGACAAATTTTCAGTATAAAGTAAATAGTTTTGTTCAACAATTAAAAACTAATTGCAATACTCACAGTTAGACGATCTCTGAGCATCCCAACTTGATACTCAAGTTCCAAAATCCTACATTTATTCTCCTCTGCCTGGAATTCATCCTTCCTTCCGATGTGCGTTTTCTCCGATAAAATCCGACTCAATTTTGCTTCCAATTGTTTTGCCTTGTCTTCAAATTTCCTTGCATGTTTTTTCAAAAATAAATTTTCGTCTCCTACACACAAAATCGAAATCAATTTAATTTTAACAATTATTTTATATTTTACAAACATACTCAGTTGATGAAGCCTGTCCTGCCATTCATCTCTTCTCAATACACTGTCCTTGTCCATTACAAGTGATTTGGTTCTGTGAGCATCTGGAATATCTTTAACAGGGATTTCATCACAATGATGACTCTCACTCATTTTACGGGGGTCCAAAAAAATCAAATTAAATTTGGAATGGGACAATGGGGAAACTTTGGGGTGTGTGTGTCCAAATGAGTTTTCATGGAGGAGGAGAACACTGGACAATTTCAAAAGTCACTCCAATTCTGAAATAATTATGCCATTAAATTTAAAAATAAAAATTTTGGATGGGGAAGAATCTAGTGTAAAGAATTGTAATGCTGTGAGCTTCTAAACAGGCGGTGGTGGGAAGGTTACCCGGGGAACAAGCGTGTCAACAAAAGAGAGGGTTACTCCGTCTCCCCTACAACATACAACAAAAACCGAACCGGGTAGGACGTACACACACAACCCATGCAATAAAAGTGTGGGGTAATGAGAGGGGCACGCAAACGCCAGGCCTCTTTTTCTCTCGTATTGGTTTTTAATCGACTCTCCATTGTATTTACATGTATTCTCCAGTACAAAATATTTCAATTATTCACCTCCGCCTCCCTCCATAAGTTGTGCATATTAAATTGACATTTTTCCCTGCGCTATTCTTTTTGTGCCCTGCCGTGTGTGTGTGTGTGGAGGAGGATGAGAGTTGGTCAATGACTTTATGGATTTGTGAGAGGCAGTAACGTCCAAAATTGGGCGTCACTCTGTGAGTTGTACAATAATGTAAACCCACAGTCTGTCTCTAGCCTAGTATGATATAGACAATAATTGTAATATAAGAAATGAATGTGGATGATCATGTTCAAGAGTTCAAGAATCTTTTACCCGATTTAGTATTCACCAAAAAACAAGTTTAAGGGCTGTACAAAGGATTGTATAGTACAAGTTCAAGTTTAAAATGAAGTCTTTTTCTTTTTCTTGTATTCTAAATATTACAAGACAGCGTGTCTGGTCTGGTTATCGTCTATTGTCTACTGACTTTGGGAAATCTCAATTTGAATTGTTGCAGAGAAAAAAAACTCGTTCAATTTAAATTGTTAATGCTCCTTAAGACCTTTTGAGACGAAATACATTTTTTGACTGTAAGTTGTACTTGACTTGATGATAGTGATACACATTTCCCATGTCAGACTCTCATGTCTAATACAAAAAAACCATTTTGTCAATCTCTATTTTTTGTGGGTAAAAAAACGTTGGTTAATTAATTGTGATTATCCTATGAAACGAAAGTGTGTGTGACTTTCTTTACACTTTTTCTTCGAGTCAATCTCTCTCGTCTTTTTTACGATAATGGATTTTGAAAGGTCTTAAATATTCGAACAGTGATTTTAATTTTGAGTGGTGATGACAAGGATGAGACAGTTAAATGTTAAGTACATTTCCTCCTTCAGATTTGACTACTTAATTACATTTTAATGACCATTGGCCATGGATATGAGGCAAACACACACAAGGGAATATTATGTAAAATATTTCACCTTCAAAATAAATAAACGACAAGAGTTAAAAAATTAAAGTTCATCATCACAAAAATTATAATATTTATTTTTAATGTCTTGTAACTACATTTTCTACAAGTGATAAACTGCCACAGAGAAGATTTTAGGATATCAAAGCAATTTAGTATGTAAGATTGAATCTCTCTTTTCTGATTTGTTTCGCACACATTAAAAATAATCATTCCATTCACAACAAAGGAAAACTTGAGTTACTTGAAAGTGTAAGGAAGACAGACGCATTCTTTTATCGTATATTTACAATGTATTTACAGTTGTGAATCATAATAAATA
>WJFB01003942.1:0-11463 GCA_009870185.1 Pygmarrhopalites habei | reverse complement strand
TTTCCCTCCATCTCGGGATATTTTCCCTTCTTCCGGGGAATTTTGTACTCCTCCGGGGAAAGCAGTTTCCTTCTTTTCCCGGGGAGAATTTTTACCTTCTGAAGGTAAACTTTTCCTCTTTCCGTGGACAATCCACTTTCCACCCAAAATTTTTCCTTCTATTTTAAGAGTGTAATTGTTTGTATATGTAGAGTTTCAATAAATGCAGAGAATGGTAATGAAGTGTTTTACTTACGGTAATTAATTTTGTTGGTTCAAAATGGTGGGAGTTTTCTTGGAACGATGAATTTTCAATAATGCATTGCTATTTAAATTTTGTAATTCTTGGTGGAGTTCGACGCCGGTTGAATGATTCATCGACTCCATGCGTAGTAGTAGAAAGAGGAGGTGTGCCATAATACTTCATGTGTCGTTTCGAAGGGCTATTACTGCAATTTGCAATTTAAATTGGAGTCATAGCCAAGCAATATAGACAATAATTGCAGGATGAATTAAAAAGGCAAATATTAATGTTTATTTGATATTAAATTTGTCTCGTCACAATTTGATGAACTATCGATTTCTTGATCGTAGGAACAGTGCACCAGGATGACAAAATGGGTCAATCAATTTAATCACAAAATCCTGCGAGGAAATTATGAACGACTTTTCGTAATCAGTTTGACTGACCTCCCTCTCAAAGTAATGCAAATTGCGTGCGAAGTCTTTACAAGTGTAGAAGTAATCAAAATGGCTATCAACTTGATGAGGGCTTGTATTGACTTGGAAGGGGAGACGAATGGATGCTGGTTTCTATTGGAATCGGTACAAAATTTCTCCTTTCCTATATTTTTTTGTGAAAAACTATGATATGCAAAGTGGATTAATTTTGGTAGTTTTACCTGATGAAACCGTCAGCCATTTGTGTCTGGGAAGGAGATCAAGATTCAGATGATCTGGACGACAGTAAAAAAAATTTAGAATTTTCCTTGCATTATTTTATACAAAATGTCTCAATTGCAATAATTAATTTTTTTACATATGCGCAGTTCAAGATTTTTGCGAGATCTTTGTGGAACAGGGAATGAATACATTTATCCACATGCTGACGACCATGAATAAGGAATACAATGAGAACCATCGAATAAATGAACATTTCATCCTCTTCCTTGGTATTTTCTGATGTCTTTGTTCACACACTCTTAAAACAGAAGGAAAAATTTTGGGTGGAAAAGTGGATTTTCCATGGAATGAGGGAAAGTTTCCCTTCAGAAGCTAAAAATTCTCCACGGGAAAAGAAGGAAACTGCTTTCCCCGGAGAAGTCCAAAAATTTCCCCGAAGAAGGGAAAATATCTCGAGATGGAGGGAAAATTCCACTCTTCCCGGGAAATTTTACCTTCTTCCGGGGAAAATGACTTGACCTTTTCCTGAAGTTTCCGGTATAAGTGCCACTCCTCCGGGCAACATTTTACCCTTTTCCGGGAAATTTTCCCTTCTGTTCTAAGAGTGTAAACAAAAGGCGACTCCTTTAAAAATGTGAAATCACATTAAAATCTTTTAATGTACTTTTTTCAGAAACGATACAGTCAGTGGCCTTCTTTGATGATTGTGTGACAACATTCTTGGAGTCCATAGAATTTTTTGATGAATTAAAAATTTTATTCAACGCCATAGTGGAGGGTATAGAAGAGCAGAAAGATCATGAGGTTTGTACAAATACAATTCTAAATACTAAATTATTGGTAATTAATTTATATTTTGTAGAATATAAAAGTGGTGTGTCACATCCTCGTGTTCTGGTACTCCCTCGTCTCAAATCCAGACAACAGTCATCATGGCACAGCCGTTACTATTATTGAAGAGTTGAAGAATTTTTCGGAACGGTTTTCAGAAGAACAGTCTCCAGTGGTCAGTGCATTCGACTCGGAGTTGCACTGGCATCGAGGGTTCCGGTAAGACTCCTCTTCCTTGTTTTCCGTTCTTGATTTTTTTCAAAATGTGACTAGTACACTACAGAGGATTTAACGGTGACTGTAATTATGGGATTGTAACAGGGAACAGGGACGGAGAACGAGTGAGAAAATTTTGGACAATTTTATAAAGTCTCGTCGAAATTCTTCTACAGACCATGCTCAACAGTTGGCTAAAAGATTGAAGAGTACCATGAATCAAAAACAGGGTTGGTCACTCGTGTCATGAGAGAGACACTCATTCCTAATTCTTTATTTTAAAAATTGCTGCTCACTCCACAGTCACTGCTCAAAACCTTGACTTAGAATTATCGTCCACTAAAAATTGGGGAAAATCTACTTTGATTTTATTTGTGAAATTAAAAACTCTGCAGATTATTTGCAACAAAATACAATCCAACAAAAATTATTTAAATAAGTGCAATAAATACTCTCTGCTTCGACGCCGACTTAGTTTTTATTGCTTATTCTGTGGGTCTCTAAAATGAAGGGTGGTAATTGTTCAATGTATACTAGTGGCCCTGAGATCCGGGCATTGGGGCAACGTGTTATTTCCCATTTGATTGCATTGAAAAAAAGTCGCAGGCATTAGCGTGCCGAACCAAAATCAAATGGAGTTATCATATTACCCCGTGTCCAGATCTCAGGGCCACTAGTGTATTCGCAACTTGAGATTGAATACATCTTGTAATTCATTTAATTAAAATCTAGAAATTTTAAAATTCTGAATTTGTGGTTTTTGATTGCACGAATTCAAAAAATAATTTCATAGTTGGAATTTTTTCACCTTCAAATATGAAAATTTAAAAATCGGAAATTTTAAAAATCTGTTTGTCAATTTTTGAAGTTTTTGTACGAATCTGACGCCTAAAATTCATAGGGATAACCGTAACACAACGTTATTTTGTAATAATTAGGACCCTAACAGATCACAATACAGCCAGAATAAAAAAAATTGAGATTTTTAAAATCCACATTCAAGCCTATCTTGACTTTTACGTTAAAAGGCGGTGAGTGGCGTTTAACTCGAACAAGTTTTTGTAGTCAAATGAGAGTTTCGCATTTTATGGAAAAAGAGGAAAATAAGAAAAAAAGTCAACAGCACCTGCATATTTGACATTTAGACCAGCAAAGTGAAAAAAATGTTTAACTCTGACCCAGGACCACCCATGATCTTTCATAAAAATCCTCTTCAAAATCATACAATTTCTATTTTCCCTTTGCACCAACCTCTGCTCAAAATCCTTGTTGCAAAATTTAAAATTTTGTTAAATAAAAACTGTCCATTTGTGTACAATGTACGTGGTGAACTTTTTAAAGAATAAAGCAAAAAACTAAAATTCACTTGAAGACTTGAACACTCTCACTGTAAAATAAATATTCCCTTTTTCTATTGACCTTACGTCAATCCCTGTCAATTCCTCTCCCAGTCTGCGTCACTCTTTTTTACTCGCAGCACTCAAAACCGCCAGAAAAATAAACAAATCTCCCCACAACTCCAGTACTCAGACAAACCATTTGCGAATTAACACGTACGAATAAATTAAATGGAATTTATGCATATTATTGCTTATGCAAAAAATGCACTTTTCCAGCCTACCTCAAAAAATGTACACCACGATCACACACACCGCAACCATCCAGACACACACACACACAAACAAAGACAACAGCTCATCATAATCCATCGTCATTGTCCATTCAACTAAAGAGCATGACGTGACGTTGCTTTGGAAAAATCCCAAACAATTCTTCCCTCCCTTCCATCATCCATAAATTTCATAACCCATTCCAACTTTTCGTGAATCCTTTGAAAATCCCGTTGATTGACACACACACACAACATCACAAAAGGTCATGTGAAAATTGTCCATTTACTAGAGTACTACATAATTTTTTTCTCGTGTGACTCCTCTTTGTTTCCCTCACGAAAAATCAAAATTTCCCGCACGCGTGGGAACAACTTTGTTTTCCGTCCTCCAAAAAATTTGCCATGACGTCTCCATTCCAAATTCTCTCTCCAGATTTCTTCTCTTCCACGAAATCTCATCTTCGCCTCTCATCTCACTTGTGTATAAAAAAAAGATTTCCAGTTTTTTCCTCGTCCGCACGTAAACAGACTCGGTCTATCGCAATCCTTTTTTTGCACACATCCATCTTTTTCAATTGAATTAAATCTAAAGCATAATTCCCAACCCTCCACACACACACACACACAGATCTGTAATCTCTTATCCTTTTTCCTCCTCTTTTATCCAGTTCCTACTTAATATTCCTGACAATCATCTCTCTCTCTCTCTCTCTCCACGTATTTATCTCTGTAAAAGTTGATTGGCACAAAAAATCTTAAAAATTGGCAAACCATCCAGAATATAAATTCCACATTAAATCCAGTCCACCCCACGTGACTCCTCACTAAAAGAAAGATTGAATTAGGAAATCCCCAACCGGGATTTCCCAATCCTCACCCAAAATCCAGTCAACTTTATATCCCATTTAATTCCAGCATTTTCTTTCTCTCTCCCTCTCTCTCTTTTTGCACACACATGACAAAGTTGTCCTGGAGCGTCAACAGTAGCACCCATAACCCGTTTTTAACACGCTATCTAATAAAAGTTAATAGTACAAGAAGGAGGGGGGAGGAGGGGACAAAAAATTCCTCTGATTAATAACGAAACAAGTTCACATTGCACTTAAGGTCGAGTCTCACGCAAAAAGCCAAAAAAAGCACAACTCGCTAAAAATCCACAACAACAGCAAAGCAGCAACCATGAGCTTGAACATGACACACACTCATTCACATTGTTACCATCAAGTACACAGTACTACACAACATAGTGTGTGTGTGTGTGGAGGGCTATAATCTTCCATTTGATTGTGTGTGGATAAACCAGTTTCGTCCTTTTTTTCAAGTTTCCTTATCCATTTATCCCCATGATTGGCCACTATGTCCACACACACACGTAAGGCATTAGCACACACACACACACACAGTAATGAGAGAAAAAGAATCACTCAAGTTGGCATTGATCTCTTAATCTCTTGTGAGTCAGTTTGAAAAAAAAGGATGTGTAACATTTTTTGGACTGATGAAGCCTCACAATAATGCATTTTCAAGGTCTTCCTGTAAGGATTTCCCCAGACACTGAACCATTCCGTCTCTCTCTCTCCTCTGTGTGTCTTTGGAATTAAATGGAGGTACATGTACATGACACGTTAGCCTTTGCACCCCGACCAATTGTCCGTGTGTCCGTCCTGGCCAATGGGCGAAGGAGGGAGGGGGTAGGTGAGAAAGAGAGTAAAGGAGAGAGACGTAAAAAGTGAATTAATGAAGTGGTCGTCCCTCTTGGGAATTTTTGCAAATGGGAGAAAAACTGGCAGAATGAGATCGTAGGGAGTTCGTCATCGGCTTCACCATTGCCATTTGCTAGTGCAAATATCCACGTCAATCCTGTAGAGTTGAGGGGATGTGATTATGCAACACCACTGTGGAAGGAAGAGGAGAGTTAGAGAGACAGGCACACACAACTTCCACAATCGTCCCATTGTTGGCTTGTAGGAAGTGCAGTGCGAAAGAATTGAGAGATACGAGGGAATCCAAATTTTGCATTACTCTGAGTGAGTAAAGAGAAAAGATCCTCCGTTAATTTATTCACTGGCCAAAAAAGGTGAGCTGAGGACAAGGGCGGACAAAGCCACAAGAAAGAGAGAGTGTGTGTGTGTGTGTAGAAGAGAGAATTTATTTTTGTTGTGATTGTGCCAAATATTGCGATAAAGCGGGATGCTCCGGCCAAAGCTCCGTGTGGCCCACGAGGCGAACGGCATTCGTGAATAAATTTTGTTGAAGCTGGATTTTGGAGGGTGCACAGAGTGCAAAACTGTGTCTGGACTGTGGAGCACAGGGTGCCAAATTTTGTTCCTTAATAATATAACTGTGTTGTGAACGTGTTGTACAAAATGAATTTGAATAAGGACAAGTATGAAGTGGAGGAGGAGGAGGAGGAGAAGCGGGAGGGGAGGGTTTGTAGTTGTATGGAGTCCCTCGACTCGTGTTTTAAGAGTAATTTTCATAAATTGGGTGTCACTATAGGGGAGCACCCTTGGTATTTTATTATTGTGCCTATTCTGGTGTGCCTGGGACTCGGGACGGGTCTCACACAGTACAACTACGTCAATGACCCCATGTACTTGTTTGCACCGACAAGGGGTCAAGCACAAGATGCGAAAAAGTTGGTCGACGAATTTTTCCCAATGAACTACACGGATAGGTTCAATCCGTCTAGGATACCAGTACCCGGGAGACTTGCAAGGTCAGTTTGAAGATATTGTGGTTTCTTAAAGAAGAAAATGACACGAATAACATGGCAAAATTCACAAGAAAAGCTTGATTTGGAAGCCAATTATTAATATTTCGGATCAGTGGCTACAGCACATAAAAATTAAACCTCAAAATGGACGTGAACGGCGGCGAGCTCTGACATTTAAATACGGAAACCATAAAATAAATGTCAAACTTCAACGCCGTTCACGTCCATTTTCATGTTAGATTTTTATGTGCGATGGCCATTAAACCAAAATATAACAAGTGGCGTCCAAGTCAAACATTTTCTTGTGAATTTGTCAGTTTACACTTTGACCTCTGGACAACATTCAGCTCAAACAAACAGAAAATAATTTTGACGTGCGTGCTATTGCCTTTGTTTTCTGATTAAAAAAGAGTGACATAATTTGACAACAACGCTCAGAATTTAGAAAACTATGCACAGTGCTTTGTTAATAGAAAATTTTGCAAATAATTGACATAACAATTTGATTGTAGGATATTCGTGACGGCCCAGGATGGAGGGAGTTTATTGAGGGAGGATATCTGGAAGGAAATCGTAGAAATGAACAATCTGATTCGGAACAGCAAAATCAAGTACAACGGAGAAGAGTACAACTACGAAGCACTGTGTGCGAGATGGAATGGACAGTGTTTTGAAAACGACGTTCTGGAACTGGCAGACACTATCGGGGAAGTGGAGGCAGGGAACAAAAGTTTATCCTACCCGGTCATGTTCAACCCGGAAACGTTCAAAACTTACCTCTTTCCCGTTTTCTTAGGCGGGATTAAAGTGTCCAATGAATCCACAATCGAATCTTTCCAGGCACTCATTGCCTACTACTTCATGAACGTCGACACAGATGAAGACGAGCACAAGTGAGTTAAATTTTTTGAATAAACAATATTGAAAATGACCCTTTGACTCTAACATATTTTATTCTTGAAAATACAGAGGCTACCTTTTCGAAGGCGCAATCCTGGATTCACTGGACAAGGCGGATGCTCACTGGAAGCACATCAAAGTGTACCGAATCACGTGGAGGACGTACGGGGAGGAAATTGACCAGAACACACTCACTGCCATTCCCTTCATGGCCATCACTTTGCCCCTCATGATTATGTTTGCAGCTGGGACGATGATGTCCAAAGATCTCGTCAGGGCAAAACCCTGGCTTGGATGCGTGGGAGTTCTGTCTACCGGTAAGTTTTTTATACTATTTAGCATTTTAAAATGTAGAAAATCAGATTACCAAATTCATATTTCTTTCTACAGTGCTCGGAACTTTGGCGGCGTTTGGATTGGTCTGCTTATTCGGGACACCTATAATCAGCATTCACTGTGCAGCTCCATTCCTTATGCTCGGAATCGGAATCGACGATGGATTCGTGATGCTGGCTGCATGGCGACAAACTTCCTACAGAGACCCTGTGCCAAAAAGAATGGGAGAAGCATTCGCAGAGGTAAATTAAGAAATTACAAAATATTTATTTAGGAGCAGTCCGGTTTATTAAGTTAAAATTATATTTCTTGTTGAATTTAAGGCGGCTGTGTCAATAACAATTACTTCCTTGACTGACGTCCTGTCTTTCTGGGTGGGAGCGTTCACTCCATTCAACTCTGTGCGAATCTTCTGCATTTACACCGGCGCTGCAGTTGTCGGAACGTATTTGTGTCACGTTCTCATTTTCGGCGGGGCAATGGCTCTAGCTGGATATCACGAGGCCAAAAATATGCACGGATTGTTCCTCTGGAAAAAAGCCATCACAAAATCAAAAATGGATCCCAAAAAATCCTGGTTGTACCGTCATTTATTCACGGGTGGAAATGACCCAAATGACCCTTACAATCCCATGGACCACCGAGAACATTCTCTCATGATTTTCTTCCGAGACTACTGGGCGACCTACATCAACAAATCCTGGGTCAAGGCACTGGTCATTCTGGTTTTTGCCGTTTATTGGGGAGTGTCCGGTTGGGGAATCAGTAAAACAGAAGAAGGGCTCCATTTGTCAAAATTGACTCGCTATGGGTCCTACGCAGAAAAGTACTTTGAGATTGAGAATGAGTTTTTCCGGAACTATCCCTACCGAATCCAAGTCATCCTCACGGGAGACATTGACTACCACAACCGAACAGTCCAAGCAGAGATCGAAGGAATGATGAAAGATCTAGAGGCGAGTCATTATGTTGGTCATGGAGCTGTTCTGGGCGAATCATGGCTGCGTAGTTTCCTCAAATATGCAGAAAGATTAGAGCAGGCTGATCTTGCACTCAACATGTCGACCGAACCGGCCTTCATCGAGAGTCTTCAGGAGAATTACTTGGGACCCTCGTCCATTTACTCTGAGGATGTCAAGTTCAACGAGAACAACACCCGAATCATAGCTTCCCGCTTTATCATTCAGACTGTCAACGTGACAGACTCGAACGACGACATTCAGATGGTGGCAACACTGAGGGCCATCGTTGATGGTCGACTGCCTGGAGTGAATGTGACACTGTACAACACTTACTTCCTCCTCTTTGACCAGTATCTACTCACCAGGACAACGACCGTTCAATGTGTGGTCATTACAGGATTGGTCATGATGGTCGTGTCACTGGTCCTCATCCCAAATCCCCTCTGCTCTCTTTGGGTGGCCTTTGCCATTCTATCTGTCGAGGCGGGTGTCCTGGGTTTCCTGTCCCTCTGGAAGGTCAATCTGGATGGGATATCCATGATTTGTCTCATAATGTGCATCGGATTCTCTGTCGACTTTTCGGCCCACATTTCTTATGCCTACATCTCAGCCAAGGCTGACTCTCCAGAGGAGAGGGTAAAAGCGTGTCTGTATTCCCTCGGAATTCCCATCGTCCAGGGTGCAGTCTCCACCATCCTCGGGGTCATAACCCTCGCCTTTGCCCCTTCCTATGCCCTCGTTACATTTTTCAAGTCGGTCGTCCTCGTGATGGTGATCGCTGCTGCCCATGGTCTTCTTCTCCTACCCGTCCTCCTCTCCCTTTTCGGTCCCGGCAGTTGCAAGTCTCGGGCCAAACAAAATGACATTCGGACCCTCGAGTTCCAGGGTAAATACACAAAGAATCAGGGTCTGGACAATGTAGTCTTCGTCCCTGAAATCACCCCCCAGGAGACCAAAGAGCACCACTGACCCCTCCATGATGGAGGCTCCATCAATTTGTACATAGCACTCACTCAGTTAAGCAACGACAATGTCAATTTTTTGAGAGTTTTTCTGTGATCTTGTATTATAATAATAAAGGACTGCCTGTTTTTACGTTGCCATACATCCACAATTTATTGTTTTTCAGTTGCTTAATTAATTTCCATCGTACCTGTTCATACGCCTAGGTCATTCATAGTTCTCAATACCCGTTTTCTGTATTAAAAAGTTCAAAGTTTCACACGGCCACATCTTTGTTGTAGTTGGACGCCATTTAGATTTCTGCTTCCTTCGGTGAGAACGTTGAGGTGAAAGGATAATCATTTTGAGGTTGGGTTCAAAACTTTTGATGCTGAAAGTAGTCGTTTCGTGAAATCATTAACGGCGCCTTGGCATTTGCCCTCCTTTGACTTTTGATTGTAGCCATCATTTCGGATTGTGATTTTGAATTTGTAAAAACAATAATTTGTAATGGATGGAATATTCTTTCATCTTTTCACCCAATGCACAAGAACACCCACAAAGCTTAAAAAAACTGGGAGTCATCCAAAGCAGAAGAAATTCCTAGTCGGCGTCGAACTTCCATCAACTTTAATTTGTGACGGAAGGTTCCAAGCGGTACCAAATGTTTTTTAATTGCTCTGAAATACTCTGAGTAATTATGTCATTACCTTCTAACGTTACAGAATGTAATTTGAGCTCATTTTTAACATTTCATTGTACAAAAATCTAAGAAGAAGAAGGTTGAACAATGAAAATACAGACGTTTTCACTTTCAATTTTATCGCTATAACTTATAAAATATTAATTTGAAAAGCCCTACTCATAATTTCAAGAAGTATTAATTTTTTAGAATATACTGGCTTAGCAGAATACTTGAAATAAATAAACACCCGCCGACAGGATCCTGTTTCTGTCTGAATAGACTTCATCAGGACGGTTCCTACTGACTAACAAAATGAGATGCTAACTGTCTGACTTATTGACAAAGACTAAATTAATCCTTGCTCCTATTTGAGTCTTATTTTGGAAAAATCAAGGCCCTACACAGTAAATCTAAGCAGTGTTTTTTTTGTGGTATGTAAATCAAGGCCCTCAAAATACTTAGATCATGAGTCCAGCAACTGCTTGGAATTCGCATGAAATATTTGAAACTTGAAAATTGTCTCCGTGATTTTGTGTTGTAATTAAAAGTTAACGACCCAAATAATCAAAAGACATTTGGAAATTCTAATTACAATGTTTATGTGATGCATGAATGTGTAAGTGGGTGTGTGTGTGATAATATTATGTAATTTGAAATGTGTAATGTATGTAAATGTAAATGATTGTGGGATGACTTAGAGATGGGATCTTATATTCAAAGGATACTTAATTTGACAAATGTGGGCAATTTATAATTAGTGCAAAAAAAATGATCAGCTGATCAGAAGCTTTTTTTACTGTTTGTTGATTCAAAAATAAAATGATTTAAAATTTTGATGGGATTTTTTGAATAGAATTATCAACATTTCAAATACATTTTCGACTTTCAAATGACTCTGGAAGAAGAATGAGTATAGCCACTACCTGTGACTTTATGACAGAAGTCTCTGGGATTTATGGATTCAATCTCATGCCAAATTTGAAAGGATCAATCTATTACAGTTAAACTAAATTGCTTGTTAAGTCGTCAAATGAATTCATTTAAAACGGACATTTCTAAAGTCTAATACACTGTCAACGTTAACTAGTGGCAATTAACATTCTAGTTTAATTTTATTTTCTAATAAAAAAACATTAAAATTTGCATTTTATTTGCAGACATTGCCAAAGGAGGAATTCAATCAATTGGAAATTTTATGAGTCTAGAGCATGAGTCTGAACGACTTGTAGATGATTTGATATACATGTATGTAACAATACAATTGCCAGTCTTTAAGGAATGAAAATATTTTCTTCTTTTCCTTCAACAAACGCTGAAATGACCGCCATAATTTCCTTTTCACATTTCAGTTTTTTTGTGGGTGGTACCAATTCCATATTTT
>WJFB01003941.1:0-11465 GCA_009870185.1 Pygmarrhopalites habei | reverse complement strand
CCAAAACTTTGGTACTAATTCCCTCTCATGTAGCTTAACAAAATGTGATGTTTATTTTTAAATATTTAGAAACTAGTCAATTCAGGACAGGGGCGCTGTTTTCATCAAAGCGCATCAGTGTGCGACGGAAGGGACAACTCAGACGCCCTAAATCTACCTGTACAATTAAATTTGAATCACGGTTACTTACTCAGGATTTTTTTGTTATCTTTGTATGTTTCCCCACGTTTAACTTATTACTCAATGATTGTTTAAAACGTTTTTTTATTGTTTGTATTGATTTATTAAAGATATTTTTTATCAATGAACAATTTTCAGTGTGAAAGCATTTATTTTACTTGTTCTCTTAACAATTGGATCATTGCTTTTAAGAATGTACACACAAAATGGTCAACAAAATATAATCATTTTGTACGAGTCATTACCTTAGACTATATAGGACCTATATAGTCTAAGGTCATTAGTATTGCAATAACAAAGACAAAAAAATGATGGAAGGCAATAATGCTGAGACGGTGGAAGATGGACTAGATCTCTACTGGGATTCAGTTACGGCACCCCGTCCTTCAATTATCAGTCCTCCAACCTTTGAACGAATTAAAAGGTCTAAAAAGAGACCCTTCAATCCCTGCTGTTGTGGGGGTACTCTGAAACCATGGATTATTCTGATTGGAATCTACACAATTGTGAGTTAACAAATGTACTTAAAAATGAAGAATAATATTAAATTTATGTTTTAATTAAAGGTCAACTCATCCCTCCAATTGTCCCTGAAATTCTTTTTCAATCTAAATGGGGAATTATTAGACTCTACAATCGAATGTGAGTTTTGGTTTTTTTGTACACTATAAATACATAGTATTCAAAATCTTCATTTGATTCAACAATTTTCAGTGATTCAGTACATTGAGTGGAGTACTATTACTTTAGAAGCCCTCATTGGATTCTGTATTTTGATTGCAGCTCTCACGGTTCACATTCCAATTAGAATTTCAAAGTCAATCAAATGTTTGACACATTAAATATGTACCATGAATTACTGTAATTTGGATATTTTTAGGAGATCAAGGTTTTCTGTATCATCCACATGATCCTTTGTCTAACCAGCTCTGTCCTCCTGGTCACTCTGACTATTTTGATTTTCCAATTTTCAAGAGCACGTACAAAGTGGACAATAATGACTGCATACTCTGGATTTTCCATACTTCAAGTTTACTTTGCACTGTGTTCCTTCAGTTTCTACTCAGTCATCAAACGAAAATCTAAATCAATCAAAAGATCCATCACGGAATCATTTCCTCCTTTTAATTACTAGAAGTGAAAGTGAAAGTTTTTTCGGAAGCAGAACAATTTCCTTTCAAAAATACTGATTTCTTTTGTAATCCCCTTAGTCACACTCTTTCATTTTGTTGTTTTAATCCTTCAATCGTTGATCATTTCAATAAAAATTCATTTTTTCATTATTCTGTGTTCTCTTTGTAAAATAAATACTACAACAATAATATTTATTGTCCACTCACGAGTCAGAGGAACCCTTTTTCTAAAAAGCTGTTCAAAAATGGCCCTAAATAAGAACAAGAACAAAGGTGGGAAAATGAAGGCTAAAAAGGGGACCAAAGGGGAGAAAGCTAAGGGAAAGAAGAAGCCCAAAATAATTGAAGGACTAGCTAGCTCAGGGATGACCAAGGGTCAACTAATGGGTTTCATTAAAAGATTACAGGTAACAATCTTTAATCCAATTTGACTGTAAATTTTCACTATTAAAAAGAGAGTGACAGAATGAACTGGATTTTTTCCAGGTAGAATTGACTGAGGAGCAGAAAGAAAGGAATTTATTTCTTTTGGAAAAGCAAAAATTATTCTCCCTGTGGAACCTCACCCTTGAACGTCTAAAACTTTTAAAGGATGAAGAATCCAAGTCCATCAGTCGACTGGACGTCTCTAAATCCGACAGAAATGCAGAGACAACTGTTCAAAATAAAAAACTCCATTATTTACAAAATGAGGAGATGAAAAATGTGGGGATTGTCCGTCTTCATCATTTCAACTACATGCGTAAATGATAATATATACTGAAAATTTATATTAAACATTTAACAAATCATTATTTTTGACAGGCATTAATCACTAAATATTTACATAATATTAGTTGAATAACATGTGTGACATGACGGTTAATTCAAACAATTGCCAACAATATTTAATTGCAGGACATGTCTCAGACGAGATTTGGGCCACTGAACATATCCTGAGAGAATCCAGGTACACTTTGAAAATTAATTATGAAACTGTTTTAGATCATGCTACACTTTTACTAAACTTTATATCGGTTTCAGTTTATTCAAGAGAGCCGAGATTCGACGTCAAATGACGATCCACTACGAAATTCTCAGAGGATTCCATGTCAAGCATGCAGAGGAGTTGAGGAAGCTGGTACTGTTAATGTCTCAGGCTATCCGGTGGAAAGAAATTCAAATGAAGAGGGAATTTGAGAATCAGAGAGAAAAGACAATCCTAACAACAAGGGAGAAAGATGAACACATGATTAAATTAAAAATGAATAGTCTGGGCCTCATGACAAATCTCCACGACAAGGGGATGTTGGACTTGACCACATACTTCAATGACATGTCCGTCAATAATTTTGGTGTAATCAATTCCCTCCATCATGAAGTGACTCAACTGAAAATGAAGAATGACCGACTTGTCCGAGATTTGAATGCAGTCAAAAAAACTTATTATAATCTTGTCCGGCCCATGGAGAGGATGCAGGAGGAGATGGACAAATGGGAACAATTTGACCAAAACTCTGTGGATGCTGTGATGAAAGAGTCGATGAAATTGAAAAGGATTCTGGAACAGAAACAAAAATCCGTGTCCAATATTGCTAGGGCAGGTAGGAGACTAATTTGTATATATTTATTGTCTTTAATATACATATTCCATGAACATGAGTAAGAGTAACGATTACCAGAAAATAACTGGTAATGACGAAGGATAAAGCACTGATTGTGCAGGTGAGTATTAAAAAACTAATAATATTGTGCACCTGGATTAGGACCAGGTGGGTTGACTCCTTGTCGTCTAAACTGAATCATGTCGGGATGATACCAAAAGAAAGTGACAATATTCGGAATATGGATTGATTTCAGAACTTGTCCATTTTGCCGGATATTATCACGGACTCTTGTCCATCTGGCTAAATCTGCTGGTGTAGCCTGTAATGATGTAAAACAAATTGAATCACTAGTAGTACTAATGATTAATTTAAGTGACAAAATACAGTGGAATATATTGTAAAAAATTACTGTTGTCGCTAATATATTCAGTCGTAAATCCACAGTTCTGAGGACACGAGTGTCTTTGGGCCATTACGACATTAACATTATTAACAATTAACATTACGACAATTGGGATACAAATGAATGTTGTTTAGGTACAAGGGGATGAGGTCCTCAATTACATGAAAATCTTCATTCTCCACTGCCTCATTACCAATAGTCCCGAGTTTGTCCACCAACCTGCAAATTAAAAAAGCAATTTCAGTACACACACACACAAACACATATGCAAGATTTTAATATTTAAACAGAGTATTAGGTCATATATTAGGTCCAAATTGTGTCCGTCATGATCTCCGAAACAACGAGAAGCACATTTGACACCATTTCCATCCACATTGTTGGACACATGAGTGCAAAACGTCCTCATAGCATGGGATGAATAGCCACCAGAATTGACAACTATGAAATTATCAAAATAATCTTCTAGACGATCACGATTGATGATACGTTCACAATCCCCATGTGACTCTGTGATGAGTTGAAAAGCTGCATTGTGTTGTATACCATCCCAATCTTTTGGCCATTTAGTAATCAACTTGGTTAAAGAACAAATTGCAAAATCTTAGTTAACCACTTTTTCATTTCACTTACGTCTCATTTCGAAATCTTGAGGAAGTGGAGTTGGAGCAGGATAGTTTGATGGAAGGATATGATTTTGATGGTTAACATCAGTGTACCGGAGATTCACGTTTGCACTGCGATAAAATGACCTGGCATCCTGACAAACGACCGACAAGTAACTCCGAGGCCACTACAAAGAAACAAATTTGTTAGCACTAACCAACACAAAATTTAATTTTTAACTTCATTTTTTAAAAACTCACCTGAAAGTAATTGACGATCCTATTTAAAGAGAGCATAACTAGTGGCTTTGTGACAAAAGGGTCGTCAAGTTCCTCGTCACTTTCATACCAAAAGTCCTGAAGAGTAATTGTCTGTCCATTCTGAAGGAGGTCAATCAGTCTTCGTAGCACGAAATGGTCAACTTGAAGATTTAACCGGTGATTAGGATTCGCCCATTGAAGACGTCCAAAAACTAAAGTATTGTTGGCCATTCCCTGCACAAAATCAGTCTCTAACTGAACTAACATATTAAGTCGTTGAGCGTCTAAAAGAGCTTGAGCCATGTCACTAGGATAAAGGTCAAGTCATCACAAAATAAATAATCTTCCCTTTCCTATTCTCCGTCTTACAGTCGATCAGTTTCCACCTTTAATTTTGAATTTTTTGAAAGACTGAACAGCACTGCGTTCTCCATTTCAGAGTATGAAAGTTTCAGTTTTGTGGACAATAATTATTGTTTTAAGTTGGCAACAAGTCATTTCATGAAATAATTTACAAGTTTGACTGAATAAACAGCGGAGCCATAAGGTGAGTGAATATTTTGACTAATTGAACTCTGTAATTATTTATTCTCACGTCTGTGTTGTTGTTGTCCTCTTTGCGGTCAAATTAAATCCCATTTCTAATTATTATTTATTTTAGTATGGCTAGTTCGAGCAGTAGGAACTCTGGTCGGGATTATGAGGAGAAGAAGAAGGTGCGTCAAACTCCAAATGCAAAATTTCAAGTGGACAATGACAAAGTGACGCAGAGAATGGCCAAACAACTTGTCAAATCAATTTTAGATGAACGATATTATCCTCGTGACCCGGCCAAGGCCCTTCCTGTGTTGGATCCCATCATTCAGTCTCATTTTTTGGATAGATTTGGAACAGACAAGGAGGAGGAGGTGATTCAAAAGTTGAAAGCTGAGAATTTGACTCAACAACAACTCATGGCTCAGTTCGCCATTCCAAAACCAGAAGACATTTCAAAAGTCTACAGAAAAATTACTCTGTACCCTCCCCTTCTTGAAGAGTATGGAACTGAAGATACAGATGAGTTGGTTGAATTGTTTGTCAAAAAATTGAATTTGAATGCTTCGTCAATTAAATGTGAGTGGAAGGACTGTCAAGATCCTAGTACTCCTGGACTACCCTTTACATTTGAGTCAGCCAAGTTGTTATTTGAGGTAAATATTAATCAATTTAATGATACTTGTCTTAAATAAATAATATATTTAATTACATAGTACTCATCTATATGTAAATGTACTTTTTATTATATTCCAGCACATTGCAAAGGAGCATTACGATGGGACATTTCTTTGTCACTGGCCAGATTGTAAGAGAGTGACGGACGGAATAGAAGAAGCATTATCGAAGAAAGGTCGATGGTTGAATCATATTTCTGTTGAAGTTGGTCACAATCGTTTCTGTTGTTATGTAAGTTTTAGTCCAAATTTAATTATATATACATATTGATGAATTATAACAATAATTGTTCATGTCTCCTCTATTGATTGTTCTCTTTTTATTAGATATGTACAAGAGTGTTTAATCAGGAACAACATTACATTCAACACAAGGAGATTCACTCTACTACGGAATGGGAACAATATGAAGAGACTAAGAAAGCTCAACAATCACCTTTCGTGATTCCTCCTCCCATTGTTCATCAAGTCAACACTGATAGTGCAGTAAGATACAGGAAAATAAGAAGAGATGTGAACGAGAGCAGACATGAGTGCCTTCAAAGAACGTGTACGACCATAATCAATGTCAGTAGAAATGACAACTACTGTGACCTTCACGTCAACTACACGTTCATTATGTGGGACATCGCGGAGCCATCACCTTTGTATTATTTTCAAAATCCTGGAATAACAACAGATGGTGATTGGTATTATAGAAGGGAAATCAAATCAAAAATGAACCCAACAGTATGGCATGAAGTTTGTGCTAGGTCAGACTGCTTTGCTCCTCTGAATAGAATTCAAGCTCCCTTCTGCAGTCAAACTTGTCGAGAGGAATACGACTGGTTACTTAAATATAATCGAGAATTAGCAGCAGCTCAGGGAATCCCCCTTTAAATCGTAACAGAAGTCACAGTTCTTCCTTCTGAATTTTATGGCCCTCGACTTGTTAACCTCCTTGACCCGAAACTGCCCAATTCCATGCGACATGTCATTTATCGATTGGGGACAATTGGATGGGGTCCCGTTTGTATTGTTCTTGGTTGTGGTGGAGTATTTGATGGCAAAAAATGCAAGAGCGAACATCGAAGAAGAAATAGTGAAGCCAACCATCCCTTGATTTGGAAACCCGATGAGTCCTCTGTGCAGTCTACTCAAGTCGACAAAAAAGGAGAAGAAACGCAACAAGTCTGGACTCGTCAACGATGGTCTCAGGAGAAGCACCAATGGGAGAAATTTTGTTGGGATTCGAATTGCGAGGAGATTGTATCCCGAATTGGATTTTGTAAAATTCATGAGTTGACTTCTACTCTTCCTAAAGTTGTTACTGCCGATTCCGTGCGTCGTGAAAGATCTCGTTCTAGAAACAGCACAGGCCCACGGAAGAAGACAAAAATTGCACCCAAGGAAGAAAATTCTGACTAATTTGAAATAAAAAGTTTTTATAAATAAATAAAAGTTTTATTGCAAGAAAAACAAAATTTGAAATTCCATAGCCGCCCAGAATGCTCAATGTTTAATTGGCTTCAATGATAACATGATTAAAATTTCTATCATATACTTTATTTTTTTTTCAATTCTAGTTGAGACCCTTTTGCAACAAGTCCGGGTAGTTGGGGAGGATCGGGATAATATTCGAAAAGAGTTTATAAAAGGAATCATTCAAATCCAAGAGGAACAGTGTATGAAAAATATGTTGACTCAATTGAAAATCAAGACTGCTCACAAGGATCTTCGACTTATTCAAGCTTTGACTGCGTCAGTAGATCCAGGAGACAGTAATAGTAGGAGGAGTAGCAGGAGTGGAGACCTGGATGATCTTTACAGAGATATGGAGAAGAGGGAGAGAAGAGTCCGACGTCAAGTTCACATGTTCAATGAGAGGCAGGAGGAGATGGAGACAGACTGTAGAAATATGAGGGTGGTCAATGCAGAACTCAAAGAGTTGGCCTATGGAGTCAAAAATATGAAAAAATGTTTATTTACCCACAATCCACCCAAATTAAATACAATCCGTCATGTCCAAGGAGTACAACAAAAGATGAATACGTGTATAATTTACCTTGGTGTCATTGACAAAATTGACAGACAGCCAGGGATGGGACAAAAAATAGGTTATGGATTTTATTACAACAATTCAACAACAAAAAGTCAATCTCTTCCAACTATTTTCAATTCGGATCGATATACTCCTCCTTCGGATTGTGGGTCACGAAGACAAAATACTGCTGCTACAAGAGTACCACGGATTTCTCCCTACAGTAGCAAATTTTCGGTACGTGTGTGAGTAATACACATCTTCAACAACAACAACATGAGAGGTCAAGGGATGAAGGGAGTTGTAGGTTTAGAGGTGGACGCGAGTCCACAGTTCCTAGACTAGAAAATTTGGTTAAAAAATCATTGTCATACAACATCCCGATTAATGTCAACGAGTGAACTATTAATTAAAAGTTGGACCCTGTGTACGTTCCATATAGGAGTAGTAGAAACTCGAGAGAGATTCTGTTCAAGTTTGAGGCTAAGTACTAGCTTTTTAGGAAATGGTGAGTTTCTTCTTCCTTTCTGATGATGATGAAATTTGAGTGAAATGACAACAACAACATGTGAAAAAGTGAAATAATAATAAAGTTGGAAAAAATATTTAAAATATTTACATTACCTTAGTCTCAATTTAATCCATAAATCTTTGTACTTGCACAGTACATGTTTCAACCTTAAAATAGTATTCATGTAAAAAAAAATATATAAGTAGAAGTAGGTACGAACATACGATCATATTTTTACATTATGCTTGTAAAAATGTTCCGCCATGCTTTTGACAGTACTGAAACATTCTAAGCAAACAGGACATTCATGAGGACAAGTCTCATCGAAAGGGTCATCTTCATCCTCTGCTTCTTTTTGTTTGATTGGGTGTCCTCGTCGTTCCTGATGTCTACCGAGGCGACTCTTGGATCTGTAGGATTTTGGACAGGATTCACATTGAAATGAAGTAATTGTTGATGACTCCGATTCGGTGATAAGATTGTTGTTGTCTGCTTCTTTCATTTTTACTATCACTCTAGTCTCGATGCACTCAACTAGCGACTCTTTTCTTTTGTGTTTATTTGTCTGACAATGTTTGTCATACTGATACTTGAAAAGGAATCGAAGTCTACAGTTGACGCATACAAATGGCTTGACAGAAGTATGAATGGATTTAACATGACGATTGAGTAGGGACTGGGTTGAGTAGTTGGCTGTACATTGAGAATATTGACATTGGAATCTTCTACTACTATTATTTGTATGTACACTTTCGTGAACTTGTAAAAGATCCAAATTATTGAATGTTATGGGACAATGGGAACAGTTGTAAGACTTGACTTCAGTAATCTCTTTTGATGAATTACTCAAAGTTTGTGAAACAGATCGTCTCGGTAAGGGATTAGCTGAAATACAAAAAGAACAATAAACACAGTTTGTAATTTTACTACATATTCTTCATTGTATTGACTTTATAGTAACATAATATTACCCGGATGGCCCACGATTGTAGAATCATGATTGTTGTTGACTGGAAATTGAAATCTTAGTACAAGCTCCTTATCAACATTCCTTTTGGAAGTCTTTGTGGCACTCGAATGAATAATAACTTGAGACAATGACGAGTTTAAAGTTGAATTACATGACCTTCCAGGTTTTTCATTTGTATGACTGCGTCTCGATCCGTTCATTACTTTGTAACACAACTTGAAATAAATTTCTGTCAGAAAAAATTAAAAAACACATGGAAAATTCGAAACCCCATAACCGCGCATAGAATGCTCAATGTTTAATTGGCTTCAATGACAACAAAACTAAAGCCCTCAACGGCCCATGGCCAGCCCCTAAAATATGACCGTTAGTTAATATAATCACAAGGAAAGAAAGAAAATCAGATGTGAATTCATTAGGTAGTCATCACCATGAGTAGAAAGAATGGTTGGAAATGAGTGAATTACAGCATTGTTGTTGTGTGTTTGTTGCATGTGTTGTGAATGTGTTTGACTGTAGCTGAGATAGAAAGTGGAAATTTGGGATTGTCTGAAGAGAGAGATGAACCGGTTTGCCCCATCCACAAGAAATACACAAGAAAGAAATTTTTGTCAAAATTTGACTTGGAGGAGTCAGTTTACCTCTACCTCTTCACGTATACACGATCAACTGATCTCAGTAATTGAAGGTAAAGTGGAAATTGAAGGAGATGGAGTGTAGGTCCAGGAATTTGTTGTTGCTGTTAATTGTGGGTTTAACATTGTTGGTCGTCGTGATTGAGGCTGGAGGGGACGGTTGGGGGACTTGGAAGAATTGTTGTGGTCGAAAGTGTCGTAACAGCCGCTGTCACTGTAATTTTGTACATTAAGCATTAGTACCTACTTTTGTTTTATCTTGTTATAGTTCAATTATAGGCTTAATTGAATTTTTGTATGGACAGGTGATGCGTGTGTGTGTTCCTACTGTCCCTCAAAAGATCACATTTTTGGATGGTTGGGTTGGTCCGTAAAGCAAGAGATTTTAAATATTGGCAATGACCATGACCACGACTATGACCTCGGCTGGTCAGTCCAACAGCCTTAATTTTACATTATCTCCTTAGCATATGATTGACCTCTCATTAACAATTTGTTTCTGTCATTCACAGGGATTACTACAAATGAACGTGACTGACAAGAACAGTGCTCAACCGAGTTTAAATAATTTATGATTTAATTGTTGCTATTTTTATAAATCTTGTTGTCTGTATCTATTCTGTTGATGTACTCAAATAAAAACTGACCATAATTAAACTCCACAATAGTCAACTTTTTGCCCAAACTGGCAAGGCCAACAAAAATCTTTTTTTGTTTATTTATTGCATTCCAAATCACTGAAAAATGGCAACTACTGAAAAATCGCTGAATAATGGCCGAAACCACTAAAAAATTACTGAAAAGTTTGATTTTCTGTGTGGAAATGATGATTTTTTGTGAAAATTGTTGGTCTCCAAAAATCTGCTTTTCGTTTTTGCATATTTTGAGTGGTTATGCCATCCCATTCATGATTTACCCGGGCCCCGGTGTTCTAAAAAGTAAAATTTGATTTTTCTGCTTTCTGTTGCATACGACTCGTATGATACGAGCATAAATTGAAAGCATGTTGTATGTGAGAAAAAATGATAGCAAGAAAGGATAATTTGTAAAATTTATTTGTATATAATATCCATCCTACATACCTGTACATTCTATCTGAATTAGAACATTTTTGTTTAGTAATAATATTCTATACACTCATAAAGTTTATATAATATCTTTGAATACCGTAAAAATACATACCCATTAATATGCTTCCTATATATATATGTATACTCATGTGTAATCTTCAAATAAAAATGAATATTATAGAAAAAGTTGTACATTCAACAAGCTAGAATTAAACACGTAGGGGATCATCCAAATTAACAGTTATTGAGGAGAGGGTACAGGGATCCCCTAAAGTAAAAAAAAATCAACCCATTGTTTTTCAACTTGTGAATTTCACAATAAATACTGTAAAAATCATTAGTAGACATGAATTAACAACCATTAGAAATAATATTATCATCATCTCTAAAAGTCGTGATACGCTGCATTTAAATTGCAAGCACCTTGGTGATAGTTGCATACTTACTACAATTTTCTTCTCTCCTCTCCAGTCTTTATCTTTCAAATATTACAGGAGAACATCCAAAAAATATATAACAAAAAGAAGAAGAGTCCTCAAGTAATGGCGAGGCACTGTACCATATACAAAAGACAGTGATTTTCAAGAATGTGTATACTTTGTATTTTAATATAGGCAAAGTATTACATATACACGTCGTCCAAATCTATTTGTCAAATTCGTGTGCTTCAAAAAATAAATTTAAAACTTTTTTTCATTAAAGTTTGCTACATAATGTAGTCTACATGCCCAAATGTGGTAATACAAAGAGGAGAATAATAAGATGAGGGAAGTGTGTGTGTCCACACAAAAGTTGGTGTGGTCAAGGACCTACATGGGATTCCGGAAAAAATCACGGTTCATCTCTCTGAGCTCTTCTTTTTTCTGTGCTTTGTGTTTAT
>WJFB01003940.1:0-11466 GCA_009870185.1 Pygmarrhopalites habei | reverse complement strand
TAATTGTGGGCACAGTGATGACGTTTTTAGTCCAGTCCAGTTCAGTTTTCACCAGTGCAATTACCCCTTTGATTGGATTTGGAGTGATCAGTTTAGAGACGGCTTATCCACTTACCCTCGGAGCCAACGTTGGTATATTTTAATACAAATATTAATAAGTATTCTGTTGAGTGTGTGTCATTATCCGAGTACATTTAATTTACATCATTTTTAAAATTAGGTACTACAACAACAGCAATACTTGCAAGTTTAGCTGTAGACGGGGATGCTTTCTTGCCTTCCATGCAAATCGCTCTGTGTCATGTACTCTTTAATGTCACAGGGATCCTACTATTTTACCCAATTCCTTATCTCCGATTCCCACTCCCAATGGCAAAATTCTTGGGGAAAATTACGTCAAAGTACAGATGGTCAGTTAATTCCTATTTTATATTGTAATGATTCAAATGAGATGGCCGGCATAACATGGCAAAAGAGCTTGCTGTTCGAATTGAGCTGAAACTTGACAGAAAGCTTCCTTTGACCTGCAGAGGTCAAAAGGTAAAGACATAAATTCACAAGTACAATCGTTGACTTGGACGCCACTTGTTCATGTATGGAATTGGTGGCTACTGCAAATTAAAATTTAACTCTTAAATGGACTTGACCATTGAAGTCTGACATTTAAATAGGGAAATAATTACATAAATGTTAGACTTCGACGCCATCCACGACTATTTCCATGTTGAAATTCTGTATGCATTAGCCACTAATCCGAAATATAAAAGAGTGGCGTCCAAGTCAAACATTTTCCCTGTGAATTTACCTCTTTATCTTTTGACCTTTGGAGGTCAAGGCAAGCAGGTCGGGAAGGTCCTTATGGTTGACACACTGGTAAATCATAATCTATTTTACAACTACATAGGTTTGCCATCGTGTACCTTGTCTTCATGTTTGGTGTACTTCCGGGTAAATGGGCCACTAATTATATGGAGTATAAATGTAACTAATTGTAATTACAAACTCTTTCATATTGTTGAATAGCCATCACAAAATTTTGATTGAAATTTCGAAATTTTACTTCCCCAGAAATGGCCAACGTTGGAAGAACTCGTCTCTTTCTGCATGAAAGGAACGTTCAGAGGGCAGACGACAATGAGACTTCAAGTCTCTTCCTGTTGAGTCCTACATTATCTTAATGATCTCAAGTAACAGACTGGTAGATCTGGACGTTTGGACCTGAACACGATTATATGTCCAGAATATTTTTTTGAAGTCCCGATTGGCCTACAAAGGGCACTTTGTAAAGGGAATGCCCAGGTGACCCCTTAAGCCCTAAAAATCTGAAAAATTTTCGGAGATGGAGAAATTCTCTAAGAGAGTTAGATACACTACTTAATGTTAGGAGTACAATCCATGAATGATTCTGTGTTTCTGGACCTTTAGGGGAAAGTGGGATTTCAAGATTCTTTGCGAAATCCTTGTTGTTGCTCTTTCGTCGAATTTGGACTTCCGTTCCTAAAATCTCAAGGTTAATTGAAATTAAGGTGTTCCTGGACCATGGCACCCATCGTTCTCGCATATTGGGACATTAGAGGGGTATAGCTAAGTTTTTTATATTCTAGTGAGCTTTCCTTGCCATTTCACTAATAAAGTATCACATCTAATTATGTGCTTTGCTTTGTCCATGAAAATCTTTGAAAATAGTTGGCACAACCCATTCGGCTTTTACTTGAGTATACAGGTAGTGAAAACATATTGTTTGAAACGGTCTGACAAATTGTAATATCAATGCTAATTATTTGATTTAACCTTAAAGGTGCTGAATGGGAGGACAAGTACTACGTGTGTGGTCCGGGCCCTCAGTACGACAAATCATGCTGGTTTGGTGTAAAGGAGAGTTTGGGTCTACCTTTCCCAAATGTAATGACTACTCAATAAAAATATATTGAACCACATGTATCTCAAGTACTACTAAATATATTCCTTCTTTCATTGTAGCTTCCATACTTGATCGATGGTGACACGAAATTAGTGCAGAGCAACACGATATGCCGATACATTGCGAGAAAATACAATTTATTGGGAGGGACCCCTGAAGAGCAAACAAGGGTTGACTTGATTGAGAATGAGATTGGAGATTTTCGAAATAATTTTACTGGAATGTGCTACAGTCCCAACTTTGTAAGTCTTTAGTACTTAAATACATGCTATAATACGCATTAGACCTTTAATAGTAAGCAATAAATTTTGGTGTTCATGAATCATGTAATATTTGCAGGATGAATTGAAGCCAAATTATTTTAAGGCACTACCAGCAAAGCTGATACTTTTTGCGGACTATTTGGGAGATCGTCCATATTTTGCTGGAAATAACGTAAATTATTCTGTTTATTCCTTTACATATCTTTTACAAATTGTAAATTACAATAACGACATTTCATTCGAGTTAAGGAAGAAAGTGCTACGAAAATTCATAGTATGTAAACACTAATTAAAATTACAATTAAATCATTTAATGTGAATGTTTGTCTCTCTCTCCTCTACAGATTACGTTTGTTGACTTTATTGTCTACGAGGTGCTAGATCAGCTTAAAATGCTCGACCCTTCCTCTTTGGACAATTTTAAAACTCTGCAAGATTATGTGCAAAGAATTGAAAACCAAGAAAGAATATCTAACTACTTGAAATCGGATCGTGCAATCAAATCCAAATTGAATAACCGTATGGCCAAATTTGGGGCTGGAGTGTAAATTACATTTGTAATGTAATGTTGTCATAAATTCATGACTTAATAAACATCCACCATTCCTATATATACCTATGTAGGTATAGTATTACATGCACAAAGTTCCTGGCTACAAAACAAGGACAAATTATTTTTTTACCAAGACCTCGTGAAAGTAGTGTACTAGTACACATTCTGCATACTAATATTATATCGTAATAATCATTTTAATTAATAGAGAAACCCCAATAGGCATCCAAAATAATTAACTGGGAAAAATTATTGTATAATAATACTCGTTTTCACTAGCAACGAATTGTAGGGATTAAGGGACGATGACGACTACGAAGAAGCACCCGACTTATGTTTCAAATTGTGACGTCTCTCTTGACATTTAAAACATGCCTATGAAAAATATTATATATATACCCAGAGTGTCATTAAATATTACATTATGATGACAATGTCGTTAGGTACAAACTCTGGACTTTCTTGTAGTATATCTAGACATTGAGGAGGAGGATTTTGATGGTCGTTTGCTTTTTTCTGTTGTTGTCTTGGATTTTTGTCCTGTCCTCTGAAGTCTTGCACTGTGTCTTTGAGTAGGAGGTCGATTTTTTGAACCACGAGATCGAGGATTTTTTGTTTGACGGGACGACGAAGATGAGGCTTTCGTGCGACTGTGACGGGTTGTGGGAGGAGGAGGAGTGGTCGTATCCTCAAAGAATGATCGATAGTCAACATTTCTTCTTATAATTTTTCGAACGGGTGAATGAGAAGCTGATTGGGATGTACTGGGTTCTGCATCACTACAACTACTATCTTCACCGTCACTTGTTGTGGTCAGGCGTGGTCGCTTGGGAGTTCTAAATCCGAAATTTTCCTCACTTAGGCGTTTGAGTTCAACCTATATTTTAAAAAAAAGTAAACAAAGACAATAGAACAAATACTTCTCTTCAACTAAGAAATTTACGATCCATTTGAGTACAAAGACCTATAGTAATATTTTCTATTAATTTTTTTTATTGCTAGGTACTCTTTCCAAAACAATGCTATTTAGAACAAACTATTACACTATTTACTTGTAAAGAGTGAATAGAATCATTATTGATATACTTACAAAAGGTTTGAGAGTCCGTTGTTTCTTGAAAAATTCCTCTGGTCTTGTAGGTCCATCGTATCCATTTATATTGTACTCAACCCCACGTTCCCGACATATTTTTAGGATTTTATTAAAACCCGAAGGTGTCAGAGGACTTTTGACGATCTTCAGGCTTGTCCTGTAAAAAAAAATTGCAGACATGATTAGATTACCCTTTTAATATGTACAATTCTCTAGGTATTATAAATGCATGATTTGTGTAGGAAATTCAAGTACACTACGTACAGATTCAGGTCTTCCAAGATGTGAATAAATGGTTGGTCGCCGATCTGTAAATTTTAAATACACACACAAAAAATATTTTTTTAAATACATAGTGTTGAGTAACATGAATGAATCACAGAAGTCCAACAAGTCAGACACACGGCTGAACCATAAAAATACTCACATTGGTTTCAAATTTTGAATTTCTGCTAGTCTCAGATCCTACAGCAAGACGACGAAGATTTTTGCAGTCCATTATACCAAAGTATATACAGGCAGCAGAGAGTAGCTCAATCGTATTCCACATGGCATTCACAGCAAAAGTGCTAGTACATCAAAATTGAAAAATGTTTTCAAAAGAAATCCTCCACTACTAATATTTTCATGGAACACAACCAAGTTGAGAAAACATGTGCTCAGAGTGGATATTACAAGCAAGTAAATACTTTTAAATAAGTAACATACCCCAAGGACAATGTGTGTAAATCTAGAATAAAAATAATCATGGTGTTAATTACATTCTACAACAACATTTTTAATAATATGGACATTGAATCTATGTGTAGGTAGTCAAAAGTTGGTTACTTTTCAAATCGCCAATGTATGGCTTCCTTCTATTTTTTGGGAAATTGTCGCTCTGAATCTCTTCTTTGGACACTGCACCCACCACAGACAAATCGGAATAGAAACCTCCTAAGGCATGCCTATTAAAATACATTTTCATATTTAACAATTTCATATTTATATATTCACATGACCTTTATCGTATTGAATCCACTCATTTGATACTACTACTGCGAACTACACTCTTTAAATTTTCACTGAATCTTACATTAATAATTCTATTTTGTAAAATAGGTGAAACTTACAATTCTTCAAGCATAGGTAGGTACTTGATAACACAAGTCATAGACTCTTCCGTCATATTATCCAAAGTCAACTTTGTCAGTTGTGGAAATCTCATAGCAATCCTTCGCGTTACATTGTAAGGACTTGATGGAATGAAAGTTTATATAATAAAATAATCGTTAGAACACAATTACGATATTATGTCTGTAATATTTGTAATAGTCTAGTTCAGTAAATTGTCTTTTCCAGGATAATATTTAATAACCTTCTATCCCCATACAAGTTTATTTTATTCCCTTCCTTGTTATGAATGTACTCGAAGCTAGTGAGACCGTGAGCCTTACGTAGATCAAACTTGTAAAGCGGATGAGGTTTGTAAGATGAACGTTCAATGCTATCACTTCTTGTGACAATCACCATGGAGGAAGATGAACATGAGGGCCCTGCAGAACTTGAAGAGGAAGATGAGGCGGATGAGGACGAAGAAGATGATGAATTTGTAGAAGACGAAGAAGAGATGAGCGGGAAAGGTTGTAGAAAGAAATCATCTTTATCTTCTGGGAAAGAGTCTTCAATATTACGTACTTCAACTCGAAATTTTTTGAGTTGTTTTATAGCTCCAATAAAGCACACAGACACTGGGTAGTTTTTCAAAGACAGAGATTCTAGTTGTTGTAATGGAGATTCCTCATGGAAAAATCCAGTCAAGCTCATTCGAATTCCATGCGTTTTTGAATAGATGATAGTGAGATCCTTCAAATGACATGAATATCTTCGGAGGACATCAACAAGTGGATCACGAGTAGCTACACCACTCAGAGCAATTCTCAGTGTTTCCAATTGAGGTAACTTTGTGGAGGAACGTCCAAGGAGTGAGAGATCATAGTCATTTAATTTGGCATCAATCTGCAACACTGTGAAGAAACAATATTGAGATTGCATCGAGCATATAAACATGTACATTAATTCTTTATTGTATCCAATAAAATAATACATAAGGCAAATGAGTAATTACCTCGTAAATGATTGAGCTTTAAGTCTCTATCTGCAGCCAAAATATGTAAGCTGTGATAAAAAGACAAGATTCCATGACACATTTAGTGGATGATTCAATTATGTATCAAGAGGGAAGCAATCACACAAATATACAGAAAAGTAGAAGACTGGAACAAATAATTATGTATAAAATGTAATACTTACAAAATGTGATTTGCTGTGTCATCCCTGTATGATTCGACTGTTTCATCTCGATGATCCATTTTCTGAGGAGCAATAATTTCCTCAAGATTGGGAGCAGCGCTGATCAGAGCAGAAATGTTGGATGCAAAGATTTCCAATGTACTAGGATCTGTAATTCTTCCCTCGAGATAAAAATGAGCTTTCTTCAGATTTGGTAAATATGGCCAGTCATCATCCGGAAATAATCCTTTAATAATTAAAATAATTCGTTATTTATTTTTGAGGGGACACAAACAACAACAATTGTTTTGTTCTGTATAATTTGACAAATAATATAACAATTTTTACCCATTTGTTTATTCAGGTTCCCATAAATTGACAATTCCTCCAACTGAGGTAGACGATCGAGAGGAAAAAGAGAATCCCACGATTGTTTCAAACTGAGAGACTTTAATTCAGCAGCAAACTCGGTGAAAAAGAGACGAAATGAACGTGGATTTGCACTGGATGAGAATTTACTAGCTATTTCTAAATGAACCTATTTTTCACAAATAAATGAAACATTCATAAAATAATTAAAATGTAGTACTAGTAAGTATATAGTATGATGTAATAACTCCTTTCAAAATGAATTCAATTGAATATGAAAAAAGACCACTTACCTTGTCAAATTTTAATGGAAATTTGAACATTTTACTTCTTTGCATCACTGAAACCACTTCTTTTATCTCTTTACTATTGTAAATTTTGAGTTTGATACGTTGACGAAGATATTTTGATGCCTCTTCATTCCATTGCTGACAAACCAAACGAGCTGACAATAAATCCACCAAATTTTCTACATTGCTCATAATATTATCCACAACCTGGAATAAAAGGAAATTCATTTCATGTTAATTTGTCCTATTTACGATTTTACATTCCCTTTCGTCATACAAAAGACAATGAATTGCTAATTTTTCTCAAGTTATTGATTTTCTTTCTTTACCGTGGGTATGTGCAACGGATGGACGGTCACCTCCAACATGGGCTCCAATTGTTGTCCACTCTCCATCACGGTGAGAGAGTAATTAAATTTGTCTTTTTGGAAAATTACAATTATATTTAAGATGAAAAAAACGCTGTGATGTGATCTTTTATCCTATGGCCTCAAACCAAAACGTATTTTTCTAAGACTTCAGACTTCCCAATTCTCCTGTTTGAAGCAGATGCCAAGGACTATTTTCCAAGGAAATGACGATGTTATTTCTGAGAAACTACATGTATACAAAGTACACATTTCGAGTTGTTACTAAATGTTACCTAAATTAACGTCAAAAATATCAATTACCTTTCAGATTTTCAGCTTGTCATTCCATGCTGGAATTTCCGCATGCCATTGCACCAATATGCCCCAAATTTTTTTTGGCTTTCAATGGATTTGCGGGGAAATGGACAGATTTGAAAATTGTATTTAGTTTGTTTTTCCAAAATTAAAGTTTGAAGTCTTGGCCAATTTAGATTCCGAATGAGGATTGGGGCCTACAATCTTCAGTTAGTTTGTGTACTAAGAAGCTTTTTTTTAATACGAATACTTGTCCAGTGGAGGAGGAAGTACAATGGATATTCTGAGCCATGAATTCCATAATGGTGGTGACCCTGTTGCATCAGATTTTCAAAATCAAACACTGGGAGGAACTGAAGAGATTTCCTGTGCAGTCGAACTTGAAGATCAGGTCATGGAAGTGGATACTAATTTAGAGGAACAAAAGTCGTGGCATTGCCAAATGTGTAATCGGGACATTCCAGTTGGTGAGTGAAAATATATGGTAACATATTCAAGGAATGTACATATTTACATAGTCATTTGCATAATAAATCATTCATGTTTAATTCTTACTCCTTTTAAGATGAACTAGAAAAACATTTCGCCGTTCATCCAATTTTCATGTATCCGAGTATGAAAAACAATGATGTTTTGCCGTTGGCCGAGTATGAAGACAATTACAACGAAATTGCTGGATTATTGGGAAAATTACTCAGTGATTGTTTTTTTGAAATGTTAAAAATTGTTTTACTCCTTCTGACTCACTGTTTGAGGTATTCATTTTTGTGGAAATTTGATTTTTTCCAGGTAAATTTCGTAAGATTCCTATTGATGATGAGAGTGAAGTTAGTACTCAGCCCGTGGACAAAAAGTCAACAGTAGAAGTATACCACAATGATGCTCCAAATGTCAACAAGGAAAATGAAAGAGTCCATAAGGAAAAGAAAAAAGTACACCAAGATGTTGAGAGTGGTCTCAAGAAAGAACCAAAAGTCAAACAAGATGTTGAGAAAAGACCAAAAGTTAAATACGAAGATGAAAAGGGGCCAAAACTCGAGCAAGTTGTGAGTACCCACGAGGAAAAGTCTAAATCAAAATCAAACCATGATAGTACCCACAAGGAAAAGTCTAAATCAAAATCAAACCATGATAGTACCCACAAGGAAAAGTCTAAATCAAACCATGATAGTACTCACAAGAAAAAATCAAAAGTCAAACAGGATGTCGAGATTATTGAAAGGAAAAAGTCAAAGGTCAAAGAAGTAGGTACTACTAAGAATATTGATAAAAAAAAGTCAAAAGACAAACATGAAAATGGTATCGCTCACAAGATAAAGTCACAAGTCAAGCACGAAGATGGTATCTCTCACAAAAAGAAGTCAAAAGTTGACCAAGAGAGAGACCAAGAAGAAGAGAGTGTCCATAAGAAAAGACCACATCACGAAGATGAAGATGTTCCCAAGAAAAAGTCAAAAGTAGAACAAATAGATGACAGTACCAAAAAACCCAGCTTCATAATGAACAATGACAATCCTTTTAAATCAAAGAAAACTAAGGAAATAATTGAATGGATGCTGAAAAAAATGAAAAAGTTGAAAATGAGGATTGTAGAAGATGAACATTTCGATAAAATCGACGAGGCAATGGGGGCTTCGTTCAATTACCGGAAACATGAAATTGTAGAGAGACGTATGGCAATCTGTGACACCTTGGCCATGTTCCCTGCAATGACCAACTACAAGATTGTGAGTTTCTATTTACTCTTTTTGATAATTTGACAAATAACACATTCTTATTATGGTCATAATACAATATTTACCACGTAAAAACAAAATCACAGAGTGTGAGAAAATTGTTTACAAACTCAATAGTCCAAGATTATAAGAGTTAGTGAATTGAAACAGCAAACGTTCAGAATGACGGCAAGCATGTACATCAGTGATTTTGGGGATAATTTTCGGTGTAAATTTTACACTATGTATTACTATTTTCCATGCTTGTTTAAGATAAATGGATAACATGATAAGTGAGAATGTTTGTTTTTTTCTGTGTATTTATAATGAGTCAATAGTTTGTTTGTTGTAACTTACAGTTGAAAAAGGAGTTTGAACGGCTAAGAAATGCCAGCTTTAATAAACTGGGTCGTAAACTACAAAAGAATCTTACTGTTGAGCATCAGAGATTTAAAATGAAGTATTACGTAGCACCTGTTGATATTCTTGCCAAAGCCATGGCGGATTTGCAAACAGTAACGAATCCCGACGACATGAAATGTTTGTTTTTACTTTATAATATTTTTCTAGTAAAAAAATTTTTTTACTGTTGTGAATATTCATTCTTTATTACATGAAAATGTACTCAAAATGACATCCTTTATTTCTTATTCATAGATTTGCAACGGGATGTGGAAATTCTCTGCTTTGCTTTTCAGAAAACTCAAGGAAAATTTACTTCCAAACTTTTTAGGCAAAGAAATAGTGAACACGATGTAAGTCTATTAATTTAAAATCTCTCACTCACTTTATTATAGAAAAAACTTTACTACAAAATTTTTGCTTTGTTGTACATATGTTCCAGTTTAATGTTGCACGGAGCCTTGTCACTCCTGCTATTGACGTCTTGGGTGATCTCTCCAGTGATGCGAAAAAGATTACTGTGTACTGTGAGGACCAGATGGTTTGCCGAGTTCCAAATTTTTACGAGGGTGTTATGTGTGCATACGCCATGTACTGGATATTCAATCTTGAATACGAGAAAGGTTAGTTTCATTTCAATATGTAGCTTTTACTGATTATTTTTTCAAAGTACTTGAATAACTAAATTTACCAGTTTTTCATTATAGCTGTAATAATTTTGAATATTTTTGTAACAAACACTTTACAGGAGCTGTGCCAATTTTTGAACATTTTGATCAGTTGATAGGCGAGTAAACTTGTTCAGTTCAATTTTCGGAGATTGTATGCAGTAGTTGTGGATAAGGACTTGTGAGACATTTTCATACAATACAACATTGTCTCCTTACTCAAGACGCAGTAAATTTAAATGAACTTTGCTTATGAAATATCACCTTTCGTGAAATATTATACCTTTCTTATTATACTCATGTAATAAGTTATATTGGTTACGTAGAAAGTAGTTTAATGTTAGTTGTATGCAAGCTAATTGATATTTATGAATGTGATATTAACACAATTTGTGTTACTCTGTTGTTCAGTGCAGCGTGTACTGTGTGTATTTTAAAAGATCAAATTTATTTATTAATTTGAAATATTGTATTTGTACTTGGAGAGTTTTTGTCAATTTACAATGAATTTCACAATAAATTAATTGGGTAGTTAAAAAATACATCCATTCCACCTTTCCATTCAACATGCATTCTCAAAAATTCTAAAGTAATGTAAAGTAGATACTGGTAAAATTAGCTACTATACAAATTTACAAGCACAATTTATGTTTTCGACACGACGGTGGATTATTTTTCCTTATGACATTGAGACTCTTAGTCTCCAAGTGAACTGAAGTGGCGTATCATCATACCTCATCTTCTCCAAAATAGTATGTACTGGGGTTCTTCTCTTGTTCTTTGTCCAGTAAATCTCTTCGTCTGTTCCTAGGTACTGGAGATGCTTGTAAATCTTCAATAGTCAAATCTTGTGGATGTACACTTGTTGACTGAGTATTCTCATTATTTTTCGAGGAGGATAGAGGAAGACTTTTAATCGTACTAGTATTCCCCTCCTCAACCTTCTGACGACAGCAAATACATTTGGTAAAAAAATTGTCATAAGGTTGTAGACTCCGAAGTGGGAGGGGGAGAAATTTCCAAGACTGGAGAACTACTGGAAGGATTGAAGGTTTTTTCCTTTGCAAAACGGTGAGGACTACAATGAACAATACCAAAATCCCAATCATGGAGAATATTATGATGACAGGGATGCGGCCGGTGAATGCAAGACCGATTGTGATGGCTATTCAACAATATGAAAGAGTTTGTAATTACAATTAGTTACATTTATACTCCATATAATTAGTGGCCCATTTACCCGGAAGTACACCAAA
>WJFB01003939.1:0-11470 GCA_009870185.1 Pygmarrhopalites habei | reverse complement strand
GAAAACATTCCCTCATTCCCTGGAAAATCCACTTTCCACCCAACATTTTCCCTTCTATTTTAAGAGTATAGTTTTCATTTACAATACCTGGGATGAGTCCATTGTACAAACAGCTAGCCACATTGTCCAGGATTGAGTCCATCCCAACTTCTCCAGCAATGGCTCTCCTTAAAGTAGCTAGTGTCGTTTTCATTCGATGAATTAGAAGATTAAACCTTTCAACTTCTTGTAGTAGGACGATTGTAGTTGGGGATGGAGTGAGACCATACTTCTTTTTCAAAATATCCATCTCGTACACTGGAGGAATTTTCCGAATAATATCTTCTGCTGTATTGTCAATGAACTTGTCTCGGGTCACAGCCCCTCCCGTAGAAGCTGTAGTCAAAACCCATAATCATTTTTACATTTCCTTTTACATCGAATCAAAATTTGAGTCAAGTGTTTTACTTTACCTGTCTGTGGTTGTAAATCAATTAAATGAGCCCACATGTTCCTGACTGCTTCGGAATAGTATCCAATTTCCGCATTTGCATGTAGACCAAAAACCATTGGACTATTCTCCAGTGGTAAAGCGTCAATATACTCGATGTACATTTCCCGATTCCCATCCTCAGGAATGACGTAGTCAACCTCATCATCATGGTAAAAGTGGAATGGTTGGAATTCGTCGAATAAAAAGTCTCCCATGTACTCTTCCATGTATGTTTTGACAATTCGACGGTCGAAATCGTCGATGACTCTCCCGCCATACATAACCTGTATTAAATTAATGATTAATTAATTAATTACATTATTTTCCAATGAGTAAAATGAAAAAAGGACTCACCTCGCCAATCAAATATTTTAGACTTCCCCAGGGCAGCATGACATCTTTATTGTCCAGCACTTTAGTCAGGTAAGTGACGAGGATTTGAAGACTGACTGTAAAGTCCGACTCGTTAAAGTCGTACTAAATAGAAGGATAAAATTCAACTTTCACCGGAGAATTATTATGTAAGAAAATATTTAAGAATTTTTCACTCACACTTATATTCCAACCAATTTTCCCGTACTTTCTCCTCTCCTGGACGACCCCGTGAAAGAAAGCGAGGACAAAGACAAGAGACTTGAATATTGGATGTTTACAGTCTTCAATTGACTGAGCATTCATTTTGAAAAATGTGTTTCTCAAATTTAATTTGAGTCCATTTGGTGGTTCTGTCACGACTGGAAAAGAGAGAGTAAAAAGAGAAAGTAATTATGAAAATAATTAATTGGTGAATTGCCCGAGGGAAAAAGATGGTTAATTATTTTTCAGAATTGTGTACCCTTAAGGGAATTTTGAAGGATTCCAATGGGGAAATCTGGTGTAGGATCCGTGGTCATAAAGAGTCGAAAGTCTGGATGAGGTTTTCCCATTTTTTCCAATAACTTTTCAAATTCTCGAACGAATGGCAGGAGTAAATGACAATTTTGAAGCATCAGCCAGTAGCCTTTTTCCACAGACAATTCTAGCAAGTTTGTGGCTGCCTATTTATTTTTAAAATTACATTAATTAATTTTCTCAAAATAATTAATCAATGTTAACATACTTGCTCTTGTCCCTGTCCCAAAGAAATGAATTTGATATGCTGTGGTTCAATTCCTATTCGATCTCCCAATTTAAAAATGTCGTTTCCAGGATCTGCCATAAAATTTATTTTCATCAGTGAACTAAATCAACTAAAATCATTTTAATTTTGTAGTTTTACCTGCTCCAGGACTCAGGATGAAAACAACTGGAGTGTAGACTGTACTCTGTTCGTAAATGGCATCGAAACTGATTACAGGTGGAGTGACAAATCTTTTATCCATCACTTCTGTGACGTAACTAAATTTTTACACAAATTGTATTAATCTTCTTGATCCGATTTTAATTTGAATAATTTATATATTACTTGACGATCCCTCTGTACACACGGTCCACTCGGAAACACCGAAGGAGCATCAGACACTGGAAATTTGACATGTCTTCCTCATAAGGATCCTGGTAGCCCATCGACTCTGGGAAATCACTATCACACCACTAAAAAAAGAAACCCGGTTTTTGTTAACCACCAAAAAATTTTCAAAATGGAGGATTTCAATTACTTACATTCTTCCATTGTAAAGCATTGTTGCTCATATTTTGGATGATTTTTTCAAATGGATCAGGGAAATCAATGGACAGCTTGACGATGTCTTCCCAAGACTATAATAAAATCAAAAAATTATTTTCAATGCAATTATTGGATTAATTTTTTATTCCGTATTTACCTTTTCTGACAGCCAAGAGAATGGATTCTTTTTCTCTGACTTGTCCACAGACACATTCCCTTTGATAAAAAATTCCAACTCTTTGTGAGTCAAGTTGGCTTCACTCTGCTCCAATTTTGTGGCCATTTGGAAGGAGAACAAAAGTTTGTGTTTCTCAAAAATCCCTGGGACAGAACTAGCATTAATATTTTGTACTATTTACTTTTGGAATTAGGATACAAAGGTCAGGATGTAATTTACCTGTGCACCCATAGTCGTACACATTGACCGTCAGTGTGGAAATAATATTTTTGAGTCTCTTCTTGAGTACTGGATCTGGGATTGCTTTCTTCAGGGAGAAAGTGAAGACACCGAGAAAGGCGGAGAGAGAATATTGATACATGCTTTGCACCACGGCCATGTCAGCCAGAACGAAGAATAAAATGGCTCCTCGGGTAGCTGCTGGTCTGTAGCCTTAAGTCAAAATATAATTTTAAAAATTAGTATTCATTAATTAAACATAATCAACGAGTTGACCTTACCATCACGAAGTTTCTCAATGTCCGAAGCTGTTTTGGCACCAAGTGCCAATTTCTCCTGCACCTCATCTGCTTTTTTCTTCGTCTCATCCACGGCATTGACCACTATTTAATAGAGTAATTAATTAATTAATGTCACGAAAATTAGATGATTCTACTCACTCTTCCGCAATAAAATTTTGATTTTGGAGTTTTCAAGGCAATTTGTAAGTATGAACAATTCAGTACAGCCAAAAAAATTGGAAAGTGGCATTATGAAGCATATTATGAAGAAAGAAAACGACTAATTAATTACAATCAATGTTATCGACCATAGATCCTTGAGATTGACTCAATTCCCGGAGAAGAGTGTCTTCTAACTCTTTCAACAATTTCTTGTTGACACTCGTCTCCTTGATGATGGCATTTCTCTGTTCTTCCAAATCGGGTCTTTCTTGAGCCACAACAACTCCCAACAATTGACCTTCCAGTCCTTGGACTGTGACTGTGTAGTTGATGACCATGGATTTGGCAAAGACAGAAGGAGGAAATTTTGGATTGGACAGTTTTGAATTGAGGTAGAGACGGAAACCAGGGTCGTAGTCAACTTCTTTGTCACCCAATTTGATGAAGAGTCTTCCATGATCATCTATAATCAAATTAAAATTAAATTTGAAGGAGAAAGAAAAGGAAATTAGTTGTAATGACCTACTTTTGATATTTTTCTCCAGAACATCGTCAATGACAGGATCGATGTACTCCTCGACATTCTGAATTAGAACGGGATAACCGTACTTGATCCCGAGTTCCAAATTCCGTACAAAATCCGGGTCAGTGAAGGTCACAATCTTTAAATTATTATTCTCTTCCTTCTTTTTGATCCAAAGGGCAGCTTGTTGTTGTGGATCGATGCAGAGAGGGAATCGACTGGAACGGGTAGTCAAAATTCCGTTTTGGATTGACAACTCGTCATTTGGGAGTCCTTCGGATGTCCATCTTTTTTTAAAAATTAAAGAAAAATTCAGTACATTCAAAAATAATTTTAAAATAATTTTTTGACCAATTTTCTCTTAATATTTGGTCTTCAGAAGCCAAAATCCTTCATTTTAATTAAATCACAATATTGCTAAACTTTGACGCCACTTTTATAATTCGTGTCTCATTTGGTCATTTGAAACCGCCAGGAAAATTACTGAAAACTCATTCATGGCGTCGAAGTTTGACAACAACTTTTTTACCTAGCAATCTCGACATCATCCGTCAAAATATTCTCCAGTCTAAAATTAGGATTCCTTGTAAGTTCCATCTTGTCACAATGAGCAAGCCAATCTTGATAGACCATTTGATTACGAAATTCCCAGCTGAAAGCACCAGTATAACTTAGAAAAGCAGCACTCAGAATACAATCACCCAACAACCATTTTTTCTTCTTCTTCAACTCCTTCAAATCCTTTTGCCACCGAACATTCTCCGAACTCAACCCGGTAATCAGTCTGTCCGCATTACTAAGTCGAACCATTAAAATATTGAATTCATCCTCCAGGACTTGTTTCTCCACCAATGCTTTGTCATATTTAGCTTGGAGAGTAGCCAGCTCATCTTCCAATTTAACTACCCGGGCATTAATCTTGTCCAAATTTGATTTAGCTTTATTGAAGACAAGGACTAGTTTTGTCACAGCATCCCTCTTCGGTTTAATCTCAATGTTGAGGGCACAGAAAGCCATCACAGCTTTTGTGAAGACGAGGAGACCATAACCAGCTTTTGAGATTTTGGCCATGTTGTCCATATTGACATCCTTGTCTTTCTTTGCCTGTGACAATTAAAATTAAATGATCAACTCTATTTATCAATATCTTTTTATTTACAATTATTTTACCTTTGCAAAAATGTCTTCAACTTTTTTGAAAATTTGTGCAGTCACAGAGTCTACGTCCATTTTCATGAGACTTGTCAAAAAATTTTGTTCTGCCATCATTCCTCTTGCAGCTTTCCATCCAGTCTCCTTGATCCCTTTAAGGGCCATAATACACTCACAGATTATTTGGACAGCTTTTGGAGGAGTGGAGAAGGACCGGATTTCCACAATATCTTCTTTTCTCAAATTTAGAAGGGCCAGCCGGGCTTCTTCAAGGGCCGGGAGTGCTTCCTCCAAGACTGACTCTGCCTCTGCTTTCTCTTTTTGAATTACCCGACTTTGTTCTTCAATTTCTTTTCCTTTCTGGATGGCAATCTCCTTCTTCTCCGTCGCCTCCGATGTACCTAAAATTCCATCTCATATTAGCTAATAATAAAGAAAAAAATTTAGAAAAAAGGGGGGAGGTTTCATACGGGCAACAATTTCCTTGAGCAGAGCTTCACAAGCTTTCGTCTTCTCATCCATGATTTTTTTCTGCTTTGTCAATTTCTTGTTGAGTGCTTCAATCTCAACTTTTGAGTAAGCAATTTTCTTCAATCCATCCACAAGTCTTTTACACTGAGCCGTGATGAAGGCAAGACGTTCTTCAAAAAGTTTCAAATAAACTTGTTGATAATGCAAGTAATGTTTGGGTGACACGTAATTGTTCCTCCTCAATTTGATTGCAAAATCTGAACTGTATTGTTGAACCGAGGAATGGACATGAACAACATGTTTGACAATATTCTTCTTAAGATTATCCGGGATTATTTTGTTTTCAGCAAAGAAGACAGAGGCTACAGCGTAGAGAGCTTGTTGAGGCCAAGGTTGGAACCAGTCGATGTAAGTATTGTTGACAATACCCGGGAAACTTCGGCATCGAGTCCGGAGGGATTCTCCTGTTGGGGTCATGGCTAGGACGATGTGGAGATTGTCCACACATTTTTGAATAAAGTACTGCCAAATGGCTTCCCTTTTAAAATTTAAAAGAAAACAGTTTTGAAATATGGAACAGAATTAAAGGAACCAAAATTGTTTTGGGATAGACTCATTTATCTTACTTTGTGACGGCATTGACATTTCTCTTGGCCTCCTCCCTCACAGTCCCCACAATATTTTCCTTCTCATCATCAGTAAAAAGGGCAGGGACCATCCCTGCTGCCAACATATTATTGATCAATTCCAAAAACCCTTCTTCTGCAATCTGACTGTCAGTGAAGACAAAAGTTGTTGCTTTATTTCCAATTCCCAGTTGATTATAAAGTCTTTTCAAATCCTCCCGGAAATGGTATTCACTGTAGCCTCTGGACATGGCAATTTCAAATAATTTGTAACCAGCTGTGTGTGTGGCTAGCTTGGTTAGACTTTGACGTCCACTCCCACCAACCCCGACGAGGAGACAGTGACCTTTGTGCATCCGGATAGCACGATGGATTCGTGTCAAATGTTCCAGAGCGTTGTCGAAGAGGACGAGAGTCATTTTGTTGTTCACTTCGTTGTAGTCTTCCAGTAACTGATTAAAACCCGGGAGAAAATTGGTAAATACAAGTAAAATTAGTAAAATAATAATAAAAAATTTTGACGTAATGACTGGCTTAATTAGGAAATTACCTCCTGGAATAAAGCTTTCGCTGCTGCATAGTCCAAAATGTCTTCATAAACCCGGGTACCCTCATCCTCCATGGCTGTTCGGTAATCACCGAAGAGTAGAGGATTCCGCAGGGCGTAGTCAGCATGTTGTTCAAACCTGTCTTCAATTATCTCTTCAATAAATTCGTTGGCCAATTTTGTATCTCTTTTATTGATGAGTCGATCACAGAAAACTCGAGTGCACTCATTCCGCCATACTCGAATCACTGAAAAATTTATTGAAAGAATCAAAAAATATTCACACTTTAGAGAAGAGAAGATGAGGAAGAAGACTTACTTGGTCGGACATGGGTAAACCGGTCTGGACTTGTTTGACAAAGGCCACAGTAGACCCGGGATAAATCCCGCATGTTGAAAATGTAGTGGAATTTTGAAGGGGTCGGTGGTAATTCCTTGATTAGAGTCTAGATTAAATTAAACAGAGCTAAGTTGACCCGATCATCCTCCAAGCAGAAAATATCGTAAAAATTAAAGCAATACATTGAACAACTCGAGAGTGGCGTTAGTGAGAGGGTCAACCAGTTCCCGGACAGATTCTTGAAAATTTTTCATGTGGGCAGTCAAAATGGAGGAGTAAACGTGGTAGAGGACTGTCTTGGTAGGGAAGGTCATGTTGTAAACTGAGAAGAGGGAGATGAACCGAGGGTCAACTTCGTTTCGACCTCCACCAGCTCTACCCATAGCCGCAATGTATCCTGCAAATTTTCCAAATTTTTTGTAAAACCAGTCATGAAATTTTTGAAGTATTTTGATTTTCAGAATTGACCTTACCAACATCTTTAATTAGTTTCCAGTTGAGGTCTTTTCCTCGGTCATAAATCCCGCCTTTCTCGATGAGCAGTTTGAGGAGAGCAATCGGTTGTTGAGTACCGTAACTGTCGACCTGTATTTAACCAAGAATTGATTAAAATTCTTCAAAATTTCAAAAAAAGTAACAAACAAAAGAAAGGGAAAATGACCTGGGGCATATTCATGTCATCAATGAATACAATAATTTTCTTTCCGGGTGGAGGGCCGTAAATGTCTTTCGTTCTTTTCTCAACATTACTCTCGATGTGTCTTTGGATGTCCATGGATGACGTCCTCGATGAAAAGTTCATGTTAACTACAATGCTATTTAAAATTCAAATATTAAATAATTGACTGTTCGAATTGTAATTTATTTTTGCTACAATGCTGAAATAAAATTGTCGCGACTTACTAATTTTCCCGATTTAAATGGTGAGTCACATAATTCTGAGCTGTGGCTGTTTTAGAAGTCCCTGTTTCACCGACGAGGACGACGGGTCGTTTGACTTTCTCCATGAGTTTGAGAACCCACGTGATTTTTTCAGTGTCGATCGTGGGGACCAGGATGTGCGAGAATTTGAGTGTAGGGTCATAAACGTAGGGAGGAACCAAGTCTGTCCATTTTTTCCAAACTTTTTCTTCTTCACTCCAAGTGTAGTCGTACAACATCCCAGCTGATGTGGGTAACTCCACTATTTTAAAAAATTTAAATTCTCATCAAAAATCCACACTCTTAGAACAGAAGGAAAAGTTTCCCCGGAAAAGGGTAAAATTTTGCCTGGAGGAGTGGAACTTATACGGGAAACTTGAGGACAAGGTCCAGTCATTTTCCCCGGCAGAAGGTAAAAATTCCCGGGGAGAGTGGAATTTTCCCTCCATCTCGGGATATTTTCCCTTCTTCCGGAGAATTTTTGGACTCCTCCGAGAAAAGCAGTTTCCTTCTTTTCCCGTGTAGAATTTTTACCTTCTGAAGGTAAACTTTCCCTCATTCCGTAGAAAATCCACTTTCCACCCAATATTTTTCCTTATATTTTAAGAGTGCAAGGATGTAATAATATTTTATTATAAGAGTTCGAACCTCCTTTGGCTTCATGGTCCGTGTCATTGACCTGTGGGAGTTGGGACAGTTTTCTCAAGTATTCATCGAATTTCTCTCGACTCTGCTCTTGAAGACCAGCTCCGATGGACCAGTAGATTGCCAGGATGAAAATCATCTCCAAATCGGTTGTCGTTTTATTATTGAGAAGAGCATCGAGGGTGTATGTCAGTTGCATGACCTTTAAAAAACAATAAAATCCGTTAGTTAATATTCCTTCGGTTATTTAGTCAAAAATTAAGACAAGCTGCTTACCATATTCAAATTTGTGAGTGGAACAATCTGCTTCAGTTTCTGTCCCTGGACATCATTAATCATTCCTTCCAGGATGAGATCAATTAATTTTGGAACGTATTTTTCAAACAGGGAATTGTAATTGTCTTGATCCATGAACGGTCTATCAAAAAAATATTTTTTATGAAGGATTTTAATTTTAAAATTCAAAATCATCAAATAAAAAATCGAGTTTACTTTGAATTGATCCATCTTTTCCAGTAGGGCATGTATCCCAGATTTTTGGGGTCAACAAAAACCATTCCAGCTCTGGACACTGTGGCTGGAGAAGCATATTGTAAATCCCCAACTTCAAATAATAGAGCACAGTGTTTGAAGAGTCGAATTCTCTCTCCGTTTGGTAGGGTCAATAATTTGTTGTCGTCCATCACACTGTTCATATTCTAAAAATTGCAAAAAAATTATTTACAAGTTGAACAGTTTTTGAAAAAAATATTTTTTTAAAACGACTTACCTCTACCCACAACGCATCTACATCACCATCAAAGAGAATGTACCGTCTTTCGGATTTTTCTGTGGGACGATTTATGTCACGGAAAATACTGGACAAAAGACCTACGGAAAATGGTCAAAATCAATATGGTTCAAAATTAAATTTTAATTATTAATTTTGACAAACCATCAGTCCAGTCTCGGGTAGAGGGGTTCAAAACTCCGTAAAGTTCGTTGACCTGAAGACAAAAAAAAATAAGAAAACACTTTCGTCCTGAAGATTGCAAAAACATGTGTACAACTGCGATGTTTATGTCCACATAGTTTGAAGTTTTGTACTGAACGGCGTCGAAGTAAACAAAAATTGGCTTACCGTCAAAGCCTTGGCGTTGAGGACGTACAACTTTGTATTGGTTCCCAATTTTGTTTGTGATTTGCACAAAGTGTTAATGACCACAGTTTTACCACCCCCAGTTGGCCCTGTGTTTAATCAATAATTTTATTTTATTTATTTAAATAATCAAGTTTTCTACCTTAAAGTTAAAGTACATACCAACAATCATTGTAGTGTGTCGAGTCATCATTGTCTCATACAATTGTACAACTTTGTCAACCTGGAAATCACACACACCCCACATTTTAGCACTAATCCTTTTAATTCCCTTCTTAATTGATTCCATACCTGGTCCTCCACAACAATATAATCATCCTCTTTTAGCACAGATTCTACAGCATCATTAAAATCCGGGTATCTTGCTCGTGGACAGTCCAGACCAGGGAACAAATCTTGAATCAGTCCTAAGAATAGTGGGACATCCTCGTAGACAAATCTGCAGTTAAAAAATTTAAATGACACACATTAAACAATTATATTGCATTTTTAGTAACGTGACGAGGGGACTAATAGAAAAGAAAGTCTCACTTGGGTAAATTCATGTCACGAAGGGCTCTCATAAGGACCAGGTCTTCATCCAAGTCTGGAGCATTCCTTTTCAACTCTCCAGCCATGACCTATATTAAAATTGTACATAATTATATCTGATTTATTTTTAAAAAATTTCAAAATAAAAACTAACCAAGATGGACTTTAAACTTCTCAGCCCAAAATCGTAGTGATGTTGTTTTGACAGTTGACCCTGAGCCAGTTTGTAAAGGACTGTCATCTTTTTAGCCAACATTTTAGCTTGAAGGAACCCTTCACTGAACAACATGATCTGACAGATCATTTCGAGGTCAGGGACAATACAGACCACGGGTCGAAAAAGAGCTTTGACCGACTCGGGTAATTCCGTTCGACCGGCATAGCCAGGATTCCTTGAAAACAGAACAGTTTTTTTAAAAATGCAAGATCAAAATTTGATTTAATCAAGAACAAGTAATTTTAATGAATAAAAACTTACATTGTAATATAAATCCCAACTTTCGAATCCAACTTGATCTCGAGGTCATCAAAAAGGAATCGTGTAGCTTTAGCCACGAGTGCATTTCTGATCGTTTGAATCTGAGTCGAGATGACGGACAGGACAGAAATGTCAATTCGATTGAACTCATCAAAACAACCCCATGCCCCCACTTGACACAGCCCAGAGAAAATTGTCCCGACTGCTTTGTAGTCCATATTGTCTCCACAATTTGTGACGACACAAAGGAGGCCAAGGGCTTTTGCTAGATCCTTTGTAGTCTCAGTTTTTCCAGTCCCTTGATTAACCATTTCATTCAAAATTAATTTATTCATAGAATTTCACTGCACTCTTAAAATAGAAGGAAAAATATTGGGTGGAAAGTGGATTTTCTACGGAATGAGGGACAGTTTACCTTCAGAAGGTAAAAATTCTCCACGGAAAAAGAAGGAAACTGCTTTCCCCGGAGGAGTCCAAAAATTCCCCCGAAGAAGGGAAAATATCCCGAGATGGAGGGAAAATTCCACTCTTCTCGGGAATTTTTACCTTCTTCCGGGAAAAATGGCTTTAGCTTCTCCTGAAGTTTTCCGTAGAAGTTGCACTCCTCCGGGCAAAATTTTACCCTTTTCCGGGTAAACTTTCCCTTCTGTTCTAAGAGTGTGCTATTAAATAGCTAATAAAACTTGGAAAACTATTTACCAGCTGGGCCAGCTGGAGCTCCACCCAGGTAAAGTGACAGAGCTTGAGTGATTGTCAAATAAATTCTGTCGGTCAAAGGAGTGATGACCAATCGTCCATTAAGACCCATGTATTCGTAGCCATATTCAAATGACCCGGTACATTGTCTCACAATCAGTCCGTCCACATCTTTCATCCAGTAAAAACGGAGTTGAGACTCCCACTCAAATTCCCTCTCATCCAGAATACTGTCCCTCACAAAATTTTCTACAATATCCCGGGCGTGGACGTCAATAATTAGGGCTGTATTGTACAGCTTCCTTTGGTTTGGGGTCAGATCTCCTCGGATTTGAACGACAAGGGCATCCAACTGAGTATTTAGAAAATTAAGGTATTCCTTCATACTCCTTTTTAGTCCCAAATGCTTCACCTGTAAAAAACCCATCGATAAATCCGTCAATTA
>WJFB01003938.1:0-11471 GCA_009870185.1 Pygmarrhopalites habei | reverse complement strand
ATTTGTTTGAGTTCCAGACCCAGTTTGCCAGATGACTAGTGGGAAATGATGTGCATATAACTCGCCGCTGATTACCTGTTGAGAAACAATTCACATTTGTAAAACAAAAATTCCTTGTTTACAGGCTATAATAGCTTTTTTATATAAATGTTTTGTACCTCATCTGAAGCTTTACAAATGGCATCACATAATTTTGGATCCAGACCGTAATCTTTATTCACGATTGCAGCAGCCTTCTTCAAAATCCCCATTGCTTTGATTACAGGTAGCTGAAATGAATAACATGTGCTCAGATCAAACATCAATTCAGTATGTAGCACACACAAATAAATAGAAATAAAAACATACCGGCATTCTCTCTGACGTCCCTCCAATCGGAAAATTCATGACAGATCTAAGAGTTTGGGCTCCATATAATTTGTCCGATGGAACTTTCAGTTCACCAAAAGTATCTCGTTCTAATCGATACTCGGCCTGGAAAATAAATAACAAAAACCATACTTATTTCAGAGCACAAATCATGTTAGCTGTCAAATATACAAATATATAGAGAAATTATATTGTACTTTTTTCTGTTCATTAGAATCAATTTTTCTACGTGAGTACTCATTATCTTTGACATTAGTCATTTCATACGGCCAAATATTTATATTTTCATTGTCAAGATGTGGACTTTGACTCCTATGAAATCTACGACAAAGTCTACTACAACACGAACACTTTTGCTTGACATTTTGTGGATTTTTGGACATTTCAAAAAGAAATTTGAAACGAATGGAAATAGACAACAATAACAATGAAAAAAAAACTATCTTAGACCACAAACATAAGGTACAAAAATAGATTAAAATGTGTATAATTTAGAATGTTAGTTAGAACAGTGGAAGGAAAGAAGGATAGTTTTTTTAAAATGAGAAAATCTTACCATTTTCGTTTGTTGCGAGGAGAAATAACGAGTGCAAACTTCAATCTGCGGCTTCAAGCCTCTAAGTCGAATGATACTGTTCATCGTCATTGTAGCTTGTGAAAGAGAACTTCAGATGACGATTTTAGTGAATGGCCTTGAATAGGCTTTACCCCACAGACTGTATGGACAAGTCAGAAGCCCTCCTCCTCGTCTTCTTTTTTTTATAGTCGTCGACAATCTCCCCTCATTTAAAATTGTCCAGAGATCCTCCTTAATCTCTCTCAGAATTTAACGATCAGCCACACGATCCTCAAACTGAACACAAGCTCAATCTGGTCTTCATCGAACAACTACGCTGAAAACCCCGCGACCCCGGTTTTAGGGGTCAAAAAATTTTTTTTGTCATTTTTTTGACAGGTCATCCTTCCTGTCCAGACACACAAAGGAGTCCTGAAATGAGGGTCTCAAGTCAGGAGTCAACCCGTGTCCAGGAAATTCTGAATGTCATTTATGGAATTTCAAAACGTGAGTCCCAATTTACGACCGTTTTCTCTCCTACTTTTAATGTGGGGGTAGTACAACTTTTAAATCTTATTTGAAAGGTCAATTTGATAATAATATTTTGAAATTTTCCATTTTTAGCAGACAAAAATGAAAGAGCTGTCGAGTCGGAAGATGCCCTTTTCAGCCGAGTTTGTGACATAGTAAAATGCTTGAATCCGAGAGAATTTGGAGAATTGGAAGAGAAACTTTTACTTTACCTAGTTCTTGAATGGCATGAGGTGTCAAATTGTTGTTTCCTCACTTTGGAATTCATCTCAGATGTCTTTTCCTACATTTGCTCGTAATATGTTACTTAATTAATAATTGTATGCATGTGCAAGGACTTGAAGGGTATAACAATGAAAGACAATTTTGGTTTTCGTCAAATTTTCAGAATCTCCGACTTGGATATTGTCAAGGAGTGCCTTTTCTATTTCTCCAAGCCGTCCATGCCCCCTCATATAAGACTGATTATTTACCCAGCTATTTTAGATGTCGCAAATCGACGATTCCCAGACCGATCATTTTTCAAAGGCTTCAATTTTGTGAGTGTAAAAATGGTATTTTTATCATTATCTAATTTGTGTGTACAGGTTTTATTAAGACATCCTTCTTGTTGTTGTTTGTAGATGCAAGTTTTCGAGAAATGTGTCCAGAAATTGTCTAAGAACATTGACAATTCTACCAACGAGTTTATCACCTTTTGGAAGTGTGCTCTACATCATTACCGTATGAAACAGAAATCCAAGGTTCATAATTGCCAACTTTTAACTGCATTCGTGACCAGTCGTTGTTGGTTTGAGAGACTTTGTATAATTGACGAGCATCGTATTTCGGTAAGACTGAACTTTTTTAAGAAAGAGTATTTAAATCATTTGAATTTTCCACAGCAGAAAGGTTTTCTTTATTAATTAATAGGTTTTATTAATTAACGTGTTTTTTTTATTGTTCAAGATGTTCAAGAACATAGTACAATGTGTAGTCAAAAAGCCACAAGAAAAAACCAGTGTTCTACTATCGTCACTATTCGTCATATACTTACAATCCGTAAAATTCAACGAAAACTCATGGAAGGGGATGTCTTTATTTCTACAAAAACTAATTGAGATGACCTCACATCATTCAGACCCCACCATCATTGAGTTTGTGTCAAGTACTATCACTAATTTTCTTAGCTGTGTTGACGTAACACCTGAACATCTTATTACGGATTTTAAATCGACATCCTTCACTTTGATCACCGTAAACTCACTAGAGAAATCTCAAAATCCATTACTAGGTAATCCTACTCCTTCCATTCAGTCTACAAAACCAGTGACACAAAATGGAAATCTCTCAAAGTATATCTTTTCAAGAAGGTCATCAGCAAATGGTCATGGACAACAGGAAAAATCTCCCAACAAAACTTTACAAATTATTGCAACATACGTACAAGAAATGAAAGACTCTACAGTGAAATTAGAATTAGAAGCGGACCGACAACTCCTTCAAAAACTTGTGAATGATATGAGCTCATTTTTGTAAAATAGGTATTATCCCCTTTTTACTTATCTATTGTATGTCATTGTCATACTTCATTTTTTAAATTAGAATGCTTTACTTGGACGGCGCAGTATTTTTTGTCTATTCTTTTTTTATCTATTACAAGTTTTTGTATAACAAGCATTCCCATTTTTGTTTCTGGGTATGATTATCCGCTATGATAGAATAATAAATTCAATAATTTTGTAATACCATCTAAAAACTCAAACAAACTTTAGTTTACACAGTATAATACTCTCATATTTAATTAATAATAAGTCAGATATCCTCATTAATAATGTTTATAAAAATCTTTTCCAGGATCTGGCTACTAAACTACCAGAAGATATGTTGACATTTTCTCTCTTGTTATTGTCAGCTCAAAATTCCTAAATCTTTTAATTTACAGAATTTGTGTCTCCTGGCTATTTTGATACTCCGTTTTTGGTTACAAATCTCTTGTGAATATTAGAAATGCTGTACACTACTGTGTGTGTGCTATAAATTAGCCAACATATTTATCTACAAAGCAACACACACACACAATATTCACTTTCTCGGAGCGAGCGTAGTTTGTCGTGTGGACTCGAATTTCTTGTGTCAACAGGAAAACGGGGGAAAGAGAGAGAGAAACTTTATGGGAATAACTTCAAAGGGACGTGTAAGTGAGTTTGGAATTCTATTGAAATTTAAACCCTCCCGACGTCTAATTAAGCTAGCCACACACACGCACAGTTTCCAAATTTATGAGCTTAGCTTTACGTCTATACATTTTTATCTTACATATTATAATTCATGGAACTGTGAAGCTATGATGATGATGGAGACACACAATCTTGTGTGTAGCCTCATGACTTGTCTGTCCCAGTTAGATGATGATGTACTGAGTAAAATAATTGTGCAAAAGTCTCTCTCAAAGAAGAAAACCAAGGGAAAGTATTCAGTTTAGAAAATGTGAACGTACTTACTAGTATTATTATAAAGTCTCTTTGTTGTCATACAGTAAGAATAACAACAGTTTGCGTCATGGGTTGTCCCTTTTTTGAATAAATCCTTGCAAGGTAGTTAGTTAAACTTGTGGGAACTGGGAATGAAACATATAACTTCTCTAGAGGACGTTATTTTGTTGTCCCTGTTCTCTCTCCTCACATTTCAGACCCTCTTTCATTAAAATCCTTCATTTTCTGTACTTGAAAGACTTTCACCGTTCTCTCCTTCCCCCGCAGTTTTCACTGTGTCGTCTCAGCCAGTCTCTGATATACTGTGCTAATATTCTAAAGTATGTTATTTAAATATTCCGTGTCTCTCCTCCCACACACTTAGCCAATTTCATAGCTTCGTAGTGGTAGCTCAGATATGCTGGATAATACTTGGAATCTTTCCTAGAAAAATATTATTTTCCATGATTATTTCCAGTCTCCCTTTTCCAGGCACAGGCACTCCACAGGGTCCTGTCAAAAATCGAACACAAATCTTTCATACACTCGATAATAGGAATTTGTTCAAATTTTATGTAGGACAAAACTCCGAGTCAGAGTTGGACATTTTTGACACAAAATGCGTATTGGGTACTTTTACTGTGACACAAAAAGAAAGTTTTGAATGTCAAATGTACAAATTCTTTGAATTTCTATTCTAATCAAAGACCCACCGTCGCGTCTAGTTTGTAGGAGAAAAAGTATAAACTTTACTAGTTAAAATATGAAAGGAATATTTAGTTATTAATTGGAATATCAGGGAACATTTATTAATTACGTGATCCACTTCCTTTGATGATACTTTCTTCATGAAAATCCATTTCTATTGCATCTTCTTGGTGTATTGTATTTTTGTCTTTTTTTTCAACTCTCTACTAAAAAAGTACGGAAAAACTCTGCTAGATTTTTAAAAAAAGAATCTATCAAAACTCTCCCATATTTTCCTAACAACATGAATTCTACGCTGTAATTCCTTGTTTGGTGTGTGTGTGTGTGTGTGTGTGTGTGTGTGTGTGTGTGTGTGTGTGTGTGTGTGTGTGTGTGTGTGTGTGTGTGTGTGTGTGTGTGTGTGTGTGTGTGTGTGTGTGTGTGTTTGTGTGTGTGTGTGTGTGTGTGTGTGTGTGTGTGTGTGTGTGTGTGTGTGTGTGTGTGTGTGTGTGTGTGTGTGTGTGTGTGTGTGTGTGTGTGTGTGTCTGTGTGTTGTGGCGTTGTGTGTGGACTAAAAATAAGAAAATTCTCAAAAATAATATTGTTCAATTCATGCAATGTCAATATTGTCTTTGTCCAAGCTTTTTGGAGTAGACTTTTCTTATTCCCTGCCTTGTGTACACACTCTTCTAAAACCTCCACTTTCTTCACATCCTAACCAGTCAAAATTTTCCCCGTCCACACACATACACACACACACACACGCAAACCAAGGAAGCACAAAACGAGAAAATGTAATGGTACTTTTCCTTTCAACTCTTCACGTACTAATTATTATTTGTGAGGTAGTTTCTCCTCCTTTACACTATTCCAGATGTGTTCACACGAGGGAATTTATTTCTCTTTTTTCTTTTCCAGTCTCTCCACAGAAATTGGACCCTTCATTATCAGGCTCTAAAGAGAGAGAGAGAGAGAGAGAGACTCAAAGAAACTCAAAGGAAAGTACACCTTTCCCCGCCTTTCTCTTTTTCTTCTATCCCTTTTTTTAAAGGGAAAATAATTGAGCTCTGATTTTCTTGCAAAATTATAATTTGACATAAAATCCCCCCATGGAGTCGTACAGCTCCTTCCTTTCTCCCTTTTTACCATCCAGACTTCACCACCAGCTTTTTAATAATTACAAAAAGTACGGAGGAGAAAGTCGAGAAACAGGATTTCACAATCCATTGTTTCAAAGACTTTTAGTCGTCCCTCGTCCTAATGTAGCTGTAGTTCGGGGAAAAATCAATGTGAATTTCTGCAAAAACAAGTTTTTCCCATGTCCTTGTAAATTTTTATTGTATTTTTTTTAAAAAAAGATGTCTTACACAGTGGAATGTTACTTTTGAAAATTCTATCCTCCATTGTCTTGTGGTTATTCATCCGAATAGAATTTTTTCCCTCGTATGTACCTTGTTTTTTATTAAACAACTTTCTCTCTCTCCTCCTTGGCTTTCTCTCTCTCTCTCTTGTAAACAAAAAGTGTGTGGAACTTTCCCACAGTCTCCATTTTCTCCACAGTGAAATCTTCCCTTTCGCTCTATCTTTGAGATGAGTGGAGAGGAGGAGGAATGAATGTTGGAACATAAAGGAAAGAGGAAAAATTGTCCGGAAAAAGTGAATAAGAATAAGAAATGAGGGATATTATGTATAGAAACTGTGTGTTATAAATAAATACAGTTTTCCCAGTCTCTCTCCCACTCTCCCAGTCGTTTAAAGCCTTGGCGACTCTTTTCTCTCTCCATGTAGACGAGTTTGGAGAAAGCGAGAGCGATGGGGAAAGGAAGGAGACTATGGGATGTTAGAAGGGTAAAAATACTACAATACAGTATTTCCTTAACAACCAACAATTTTTCCCGGCTCAATCCTGCCATGTGTATCCAAGAGAGAGAGAGAGAGAGCGTGTGTGTGTGCTACTGTGTATAAAGGTTTGAGTTTACACAAGTATTTTTTATTAAAGTGCTTCTCCCCGTTTTGCCAAATCATTGAATTGTTAGGCTGAGTGCTGGAGCATACAAGGCAATAGCCTTGATACGTATACGTGTGTGTGCGTGTGTGTGGTTGTCTACTAGACCCATCCTCTGGTTTTTTGTAAAATGTCCTCGTAATGTAATGTGAGTGAAAAAAATCCACAGAGATGCAATAAGCAAGAGGGAGAGGAAGAGAGTCTGGGAAAATGTATTGTGTCTTCTCTTTATTTGTTAGGACAGCTTATGCGATTATCCAAACCTCCGTTTTCCCCCGTCCACTACACTCTCGAAGCTACAAGGCAGGGACACAGCGTGTGTGTGTGTGTGGAAAATATCCCTTAAAATATTACACAATTTCTCACTCTGCATAGAATTAACGGAATGAAGGACAGTGGGCTTTACAATATTAATTAGAGGTGAAAGTGGGAGAAATTTCTACGGAGAAAGTCCCACATTCTAGTGTAGGATGAGGAGAAAGTGGATATTTTTTTGTTTTTGTTATAAATTACAGTGGATTATGGCTTTTCCAGGTTCTCACAGAATCCTCAAAATTGATGAGAATTCAGGTCAATGAGGCAAGAAATGGCAAAATGGCACTTCCTCCCCTTCTTCACTTTCACTTTTCTCCTTTCAATTGGAAGTGAAAGTGAACCTCACACACACATGTGTGTGGAGGATATGTAGAGAGAGAGGAGAGAGATTTTTTTCTGTCACCCCCTGAAAAATTGATACAGTCAATTCGGTTTATTGCTTGATTTTTTTTCTGGGTTAACTTCTTTTTGAAAAATTGAAAAAAATGGGGTTGGAGATTTTCTCCCTTTCTCCCTGTCTCTCAAAAAGAGAAAGACAGGGAGAGAGAAAGGGATTTGAAGCGGAGTTGAACAGAGGAAAAATGATATAGAGTTTGGGATGGGAGGTTGATGAATGCTTTATTGCAAGTTTATTTAGTGTAAAAAAATTTTTTTTAAGAGAGACAGAATAGGGGAAAGTGAAGGAAGAAAAAAGAGTTGTGTTTTTATGGTTATAATAATGGCGAGAGTGGGTGTACATAATGGATTATCCCTAGGTACATTCCATGTACCTAGGAGGGAGAAGAGGGGTTTGCAGATTTAATGCAGTCTACCCAAAATTGAAATTGTGTAAAGGTGGAGAGGATAACATGTAGGGAAATAAAGGAGGAAAATCGATCCTACATTTGAGAATCCTTTTTTTCTATTTTTTTCTACAGTCTGGAGAGTATGACGAGTGTCTGTGGAACCACTGGACGATTTTCTGCATAAAAAGAATGTGTTTTTTTGTGAGAGTCCCTCGCTATCTTCTTCAATAAACTCAAAAAGAGTTTTTTTGCACAAAAAAACAGACACCTTTTTTCTAGTGCCAGTGTAAAACTTTGGGGGAGGACAAAGGTGGGTGTGCATAGATTCTCAAGGGTCAGAGGGAATCCGTGTGTACATTACATACTGCATTGTGTAAAACCGATAGTGTACTCTCTTCACAAAATGGATTTACATTGTAAAAACACATGATAAATTTATTTTTCTACATAACCTTACATACTATTTTTTGGAAGGCAATTCCTTGTGGGGTTTCGAGGAGGACTTGTTTCATTAAGTGAAACAGACTTTTGTATGCAGTCGCAAAGATTATGAAAGAATTTCTTGTGAAGAAATTGACGAGAAATGGGAAGACATTTAAATTTCTTTTGTGGGGGAAAGGGTAAATAAGATTTTAAAATGAATTTTTCTTACATTCAATAGGAAACAAAATTTGTACGTTTTAAAAAAATGTTTCTGGAAGAAAAAAAAGATGAAAAAAATGTGTAAATAATTTGTAAGACTTGAACGCCACTCGATGACACCGACTGGACTTTGGGCCAATGTAAACCAAAGGTAGTTTTGGTCCTCCGTGTGCGGACTAAATACCTCCAGTTTAATTAATAAACTGTATTTGCGAATTAAAATCTCCTCCCACTCACCCTCTTTTTCCAAAAGTATTTCCTTTAAATTCCACACGTCACACACGCACCCACACAGAAACCACATTAGTGAATTTAATTATCTCCACATACAATCATTTTCCTCCTTTGACTTCTTTTCCTCAACATTTCTATTTATACTTGGCAAAGCCCTTCAAAGAACGCCAACTACCAACCAGCCAATCTCCATCCATAAAAGGAGAACGAAGACACACACACAAAGAGAGAGAGAGAGGAGAAGACAGACTTTTTGGTCACATGTAGCATCGAGGATGCTCATGTGGTTTGACACAACTCTATCTGAGGGCTGTCAATGTGACAAGAGACGAAGATTGAAGAGGCGGCTGTTGGCTGGAGATGCAAAGTAAAACAATCCCATTTTCCCTCCTCCCTTCAAACTCTTCTCAATTTTCCATACACAATAAATATAACTCCATTATAGACACAGTACTGTACATACTCCAAATTCTTTGTTGTCTCACAAAGAATATATCCCTCCTCCCCATTCTCTATTCTGTTTAACAATATTCTCAAGTTTAGTCATGATCTTCCAAGATGGGGGAAGCATGGCAAGCGAGCTTAATTCCTATGTAAACAAGAGAGAGAGAGATGGTCCGACGACAGAGAAGTCAAAAGTCACTCTGTCTAATGAAGTCGATCAATGGCCATAGCTGACTGCGTAATTTTTCAAGAGTTTCTCCTCCTCCTTTCTCCCGTCAATCAACCACGAAAGAGAGAGGAAAAAAGAGATGTTGTGCTACGAGTACGCTAAGGAATTTTCCGTCTCTACCTTTTTACTTAAAAAATTGTGCTTGGAATTCCTTATCATCTCTTCATCATCCAACGTACAAAACCCGGGTTTTCTCCTCCTCTCAAAGTGCAGGAGGAGGGGAGATGCCTTGTAATTTTCCTGTAAACCATGCAGAAATGTTGATTCAATTATTTTTGCATGTCTTCACTCTCTCTCCTCCCTCACACACACACAGTCACCCTCCATCCTCATAAATATATATAAAGCTATTTTTTACAGGCTCTTTCTCTCTTCAACTGGAAAATCAAAGGGAACAAAGTACTACACACACACGTTGCGTAGGAGGGTAGCTTTGCAAGTAGCTAGGATGAGGAGGGGGAAAATAGTTTGAGGGGACTATTTAAAAAATTATGGTCGACTGCCATTAGGCTTGATTACGTCTTTGGGAGGAGAACAAAAAATTGCTACAAGGGACCATTACAACTACAAGTCTGCACACTTTGATTTCTAATGACACCAATAAAATTTTGAATAGCGTGTGCCTGCGTGTGTGTGCATTACTTTTTTTAGATGCATGCAGTAAGTTGAGCAAAAGTTTTTTAATCATATTCAAAAAATACCTTCAAATTTGAATACAAATTGAAAAAATATGTTTGAAATTTTCTTCCACATTTCACTTTCCAAGTACAAAAAGAGTGGGGCCTTTCAAAAATGAAATTAGGGTCTCTGCAGTAAATATATTCATGTTTCTTGGAAAAGGTTTAAGAAAGAATGTATGTCGAGGGTCATGGAATCACTCTCTCTCTCATACACACATGTTCTGAGGAACGAAAATGCGTAAAATTGATAGCGTATGTAGTGTCAGTGTTCAAGTTTACGAGAGGGAGATCCGCCATTATTAAATGCAAGATAAAAAAAATATTTTTAGTAATGAGCCGGGGGATTTGTCGACTTTCTTTGGCCCCTCTTCCCCTCTCTCTGTGCATTTCCATTTCAATTTGCATGTTAACTAAAAGAGGATGTACACCCCGTGTGTGTGTGTGTGGAGAAATAAGGGGGAATGCAAAAGAGTCATAAGTCATGGAGGAGAGGGGGAACTTCCTCAGGGAATGTGGAAAAAGGCATTCGGAAATATTGCACAATTTCTTACTTCTTTTGCATTCCCAGATAAGACAACATAAAGTTTTTTTATGTCAAAAAACGTGGATGCTGTTTTTTTACAGCGATTTTGTGGTGCATTTTTTTTTTAAAAAAAAGAGATTTTTCTCTCAAGGTATTTTGTATTATTGTGTTTGTTCACAAGAAATTGTTTTAATTAATAGCAGAAGTTCACTTGGTGAAGAAGGGTTTAATTTATGTAAATATGTCAAATAATAGTGGCTACAATTAAATGGATTTATGAGTCTGGGATGTTCAATTTTTAATTGAGAGCGGATTTTTGAGGGTGTTGAAACTTGATCCTAGACACACATCCACAAGCACACGGCACACACACATAAAGAGAGCAGAGAGAGAGGGAGAGAGGGTGAAGGAAATGTTTGAGAGGTTTGATAATAAATAAAATGAAAGTGTTGGCTTGTTAAAGTGAACAACTGTGGCTCTAAATCACCGTCGTTAGACCCTCATCAAATAAATAAAGGAGCAGGGAGTAAAAGGGAGGAGGAGAGAGAAACATGTTTTACCAGAAGCTCGCAGACGGGCAATCAACAGTCATGTATTACTGCCTCACTATGTATTTTGTGTGTGTGTGTGTACACTAGATAGGTATGTACAAAATAGAAAAAAGAGAAGGAAAAAATGTGGATTGGAAATCTTCAAGAAATATCAAAACAGAAGACGTCGAATGAAGATGTCAGATGAGGAGGGTTCGAGTTACGACGTCCTTTTGAAAATAATTAATTATGATTAAAATTTGTCCACCCGGGTGGTTCGGACAGCGTTTTACTTTTTTTCTCAAAATCTACTCAATGAATTTCAATTCTATTTTCAGTTCTAGAAAGCCTATATTCTGACGAGTGTTGCCTGCAATTTTTGTGCATTTTGATAAAGTTGGTGAAAAATGACGAGGGTAGTTCTGCCGGGTAAAAACTGCGTTTTTACAGAGGCTGAAAAAACACCCGACTCGCAGCAAAAGTGTTGT
>WJFB01003937.1:0-11472 GCA_009870185.1 Pygmarrhopalites habei | reverse complement strand
ACTACACTCTAACAATGATGAACAATTTCCAAACTTTTATCAATGCTTTCGACTATGATGCAGATTCGGATTTTGTACTTGTCAAGTTTATTGGATTTTTACGTGAAAAAATGATTTTGAGACAACAAAAACTTCCCCTTTGTGATTGGACGGATCAAGACAGAGAACGAGCTGGTGAGACTATCAAATTTTTTATGTATGACCTATTGAATACAGATAAAATAAAATGCAATTTTTTTATTCCTTCCTTAATCTAGGCAAACGAATAGATGAAATCTTTGACCAATTCAATAAAGCTTTAGCCCAGGGTCTGGAGAAAGTCACTGGAAAGAAAGTTGAGGACAATAAAGAATTTGTTGGGGAAGGCGACAAGAAATGGTGGAGAGAAATTTATGGAACTTTATTTGAATCCTTCCCAACCGACTAAATAATTAATATAGAGAAGGACAGTGAAAGTTCAAAATTTTCTTGGTTTTTATTTTGAGCTTTTTAAAAATATTTCTTTGGCCTTTTAAAACGAAGAACAATTTTTTTGTAAAAATATATTCGTACACACATAAAACTTTACATATTTAGTAGCGCTTATGTGTGTGTACAAAATTTTAAACATGAATTTAAATATGTGAGTAAACGGTTATATTCCAATATATATTTTTTTCTCATGACTACAATTTAATTCTTGTCAATTTCATCCTTACTATTTTATTTATTATCGATTATTGACACAGAATGATCATAAAATTAACTATGACACACAAACACTAGTCCAGGTGTAAATGACTGTGTTGTACAAAGTGTGTAGTCATAACTGATGAGGAGAGACAGTTTATCCAGCCGAGTTGAGGATTTGTCTAGAGTATGTTGGGTAACAAGTCTCCGCGTAGGTCTGGCCATTTCCCATGGGACAAACGTTTGTCAACTGCCTTGGGTTTGTATTGTAGACTTGAGAACATCGGACTCCATTTGCGTTAGTGTAGGGTGTGACGTAGGACGCAGGGGCCACAAACTGAGTTTGGGAATTGTACGGGAGGTTTTGACATGACGATCCTACATGATTCATTCAATCCAACCCATTTTAAGTCTCCACAACACAACAACTGTGAATTTCTTGAATGAAAAAGAATAATAAGCTAAAAAATCCTGTCAGACCTGAGTAACCGTATGGCTGTGTGTAGGGGTATTGGCCTGCGAATTAAATTAATACATAAAATTACTTACAAAACCCATCGTATCGTAGTACTCTGTACATGAATTAAATAATGATGACGTAATTTTAACTTTGAGAATAATTATATGACATACTAGAGTACAAAGATGCTGGTGATGGTGCTGGGTAGTAAGGAGCTACAAAAAAATATAATGCAGATTTATTTTGGAAAAGATAATGCACAAAACAAAGGAGGGAAAAAACTCACCTGGCGCTGGTGGGTAGGGATATGGAGCTGAAAAAATAATTGCGTGACAACATTTTTCAAATAAAATGAGTTATGTACTTAGCTTGTTTTTCAGTACATAGTCTACATAGTTGGATATTGGTGTCATGATACTATATCTTTTGTACAAAATTTGTGTCCAAACCTGGAGCTGGATATGGAGCTGGAGCTGGATATGGAGCTGGAGCTGGATATGGAGCTGGAGCTGGATATGGAGCTGGAGCTGGATATGGAGCTGAAATTTTCAAAGACATTATTAATCTTTATTTATTTTTGGGGGAGAAAAATCAAAATGGGCAAAATGACACAAATCTCAAATTCCCAAACATACTGTACGTTGTCAAAGTCAAGTCTGCTCGTCATAATTTAGATCGCCTGGGAATTTGCAGTGCAAATTTTGCGCCATGCAAAAATGCTGTGAGGACATCTCAAAGGATGAAGCAGTCTGAGGTCTGACGAGCAGACTTTGACTTTAAAAACTCACGGCTACTCATTTAAATATTTTTTCACTCACCTGGAGCTGGGTATGGAGCTATAGTAGAAAACAATTGCCAGAATAGATTAACTTATCTAACTAATTATTTTTTAAACGTAATTATAATACACAGTTTATATTATAAACTTTATATCCAACCTGGAACTGGGCCATATCCAGCTAAACATTGGATTATTGATTCATTAAATGGATTTCATTTACATTATTCATTTTAAAACTGGTCATTGTACTATAAAAACAAAATTTTAAATCTTACATGGTGCAGGGGCTGGCGCTGGGTATGGAGCTATCAGACAGTAAAGTTATCACAATTATAGTTAACTAACATATACAACTCGTTCAAACCATCATGAACACATTTTCCAGTGAAAGTGACTCACCTGGTACAATGGAGGGGCCTGGAGCTGGTACGGGTGCTGGAGCAGGATAATTATTGTTTACTGTGTTAGAAGCAGAGGCTGAATTTGAGATGGGTCCAGTACTCGCGTTCGAATTAGAACTTGGTGAGTTTGGTGACGTAGTTCCATTCGTCGCTTGTTTAACTTCCGGCCAGATCTGGGGAAAAAATTTGTCAATTGTCTAGGTACAGTAGGTACACTACTTTTCAAATTCGATTACGTGGAAACAAAAATATGGTAATGAAAGGTTTTTACCAGAAATTCACTGGAGGCCTGAGAACTGAGCAGAGCCAAAACGACTAGACAGAAAAGTTTCGCCATTTTTTAAATTTCTTGCAGTTTTTCTGTGATCACGGATTAAAACCCAGTCATCCGTTTTTATAGAGGCCTACTTCATTGGGACATAAGAGCATTCTCCCTCACATCTGGCTCAATTGACGTCAATTCATTGTGTGGGATGCACGGGTTGACACGACTGTGACATTTTTTTGATGTGCATTTTGTCCCAATGGAAACCAACTCTGTCAAGAATCACATGGTTAGGTTCACTGATGGTGAATGTCATGACCGAGATTTATTGTGGTGTGATGAACACAAAAAATTAATATTAAAAAATTCGTGTCAACTCCAACTGTCAGCCAAGTTTCATTCAGTTGGAATTTTTATAATGAGTGTGCAAATAGTAAAATGACATTTTTTTGTAAACAAAATAACCAGAGAATGACTGAACTTGTGTTTTGGTGACTAAATATTAGTTTTCGGTTATTACATTCATTGATTTATTCTTCACTGAATTGAACTTTGGACCCTTCAGTTTATTGTATAGTGAGTCACTATTAGTGACAAGTGTAAATAATGAAAATCTGTGTATGTGTGTGTCACACATTTAACCAGGTAAACTCACAAGTTACTTTGTCAGGTGACTGGGCCATTATAGTCAAGTCAGAGTGTTGAAGGGGTAATAAGTTAGTTATATTTTTTATTTGCTGTAAAAAGAAAGAGTGTACAATTTTATTAGTTTTTTGGCGAACAATCCGTTGCAATGTGTTCGTATTTTTATTAAATGTCTTCTTTTGTAATGAATTAATAAGATTGGTGTATGATCCTTATTTGTTAAAAAATACACATTTTAATATTTAAATAGTGCATGACAGCTTAATTTTGTGTCCTTTCTTTCCAAAACTTTATGACTGACTTTTTGGTATTTCTAAAAAAATTTTTTTTTGGAAAATCCTTTTACAATAAAGTTGTGTACTTAAAATTATTTTAGTTCAGATTTCGTACAATTATTTTTGACTTGAATACTTTAGATGGGAAGTCTGTTCTTAGAACTTCTGGCATAAAAATATTGCACTGAAAATGATACAGTGCAAATTTTGGCACAACATGGGCCAAAATTATGATTACTATAAAATAATCAATAAATGATTCTCCAAAAAACTGGACAAAAACATGACATTATTAGAGAAACCAATATTTTTGTCCTTCCATTACATCCCAAGCCATTCTTCAAAAGGTAAGACATGATGGACAAAAGTCACAAACGGAGCAACAGACTCCAGAGAAGCAGCTACTTCTGCAAAAAATAAAAAATTCATATCATTTCATTACTATTTGTTGAATACCATCCCAATTTTAATTGCACACACTTGTACAAATTTAGCGTATTTATAATTTCAAAAACTTACTCGGAGCAGACGGATTTTTGTGATTGAATGCAATCTCAACTTTGAGTCCAGGAATTTTTTGAAATCCATACACGACACTTATCCAGGAAATCAGTTGAAAATCATGCTTGTAATTCTCTGGATTATTTGAGTTGGTGTCTGGAGTAGTCACAGTCAATCGAAATTTTTTCAGATCTGTGCACACAACAAAAGCACAAGTCAAAATACATACAATACAATTAAACTTTATAAATATATATTTTAAAGAAACTCAAAAAAAGTAAACTCTTACTCTTCAAATCTGACACGGAAGGTTTGTCCCTGACATTCGGATCTTGTGAAGAGTTCTCAGCAAAAAATTGGATATTCCATACCCACTCTGGAATTCCCGTAATAGAATATTCCAAATTTCTCATCCCACTCGAATCACAATCCTCGTACCTTAAAAAGAGTTCCAGTTCCTCCAGTTCTGGATGAAGTCTACAGACATCTTTCAACGTTGAGGAGTAGCATGAATGTTTCAGTATAATTTTTCTCACGGAAAATATTGATGAAAATTTCTGTGTCCAAAAACTTGAACATCCAGTCAATGGAGCAATACTGAGTGTCTTGACACTGGAAATGACTTCAGAACCCAATCCTTGACTCTCCGAACTTGGAAAAGATGAATCCCAACTTTCAACACTGTGCATATTCAGGGTTAAATGAAGACTCTGGACATTTGGAAAAGTTTGACAAAAATTGAGTCCCTTTGGAAACATCCGAGATACACTCTCCCCAGTCACACACCGATCCCTCAGTAAAGACAAATGTGTTAAATTCTCCAGGACTGGGAATCTTACTGGACAACTAGCAAGATCGGATCCTCCAATTTCCACACTCCCCAATGAATCAATTGAAAGAGATTTGAGAGTATCTTTACTAGACTCCAGGATTTGATTGAGAGCTTCATAAATTGTTCGTCCAATTTGTTGTTGGACTGGTTTCAAAATTTTATTCTTCCACGTTTCACTATGACGAAAACAAAGGAATTGGAGTTTTGGACCAGCAGATGCAAATTTGGACAGTTCGATCGGATTGACTTCCAACCCTGCTTCAAACCGGTACTCTTTAACAGTGTTCAATTTATTTGACATGAGGATGAGATCAATAGCTGAACATTGGAATCCATGAACAGTCTCTAATTTTGGGAGTCCATTAGCCAACATTGCAAAAACTAGTGGCCATCCATTCCCAATTGACATGTGGAATGATTTTGCCCAACGGTCATTTGTAATTGTTTTGAGGGATGGAAGGGAAAATTGTCGGGGTTCTTTCCAACGTTTTGTACAACGCCATGTGGCTACAGTCAAATTTTCCAAATTTGGTGTTTGACGACTCAGGATCCGACGAAGGGTCACTTCTGTCACGGCTTCTCCTTGGTCCAGTTTAAGGCTCCGGATTTTATGACCATGGAATTTGAAAAAGTTTTTTGTGTCTGTTGTATTCAGACTCCCTCCATTTATTGTGTAATCGGAACATGGGAAAATTTTACTTTTCTTGAGGAGGGTTGTCAGTTGGGCCAAAGTTCGAGATGACCTTTGAGGTTGAGGGGGTAATTGCTGCTGGAGGAGGAGGAGCGGGTCAGAGAGGGTCACGGAGGGGGAATAGTCTTGACGGGGATTGATGTAAGTATTTGTATTCTTATTGTAGTCAAAGGTCAGGGCAGTCATGTCACGTTGGAGGATTTCAAGGGTAGCAAAAGAATTCCAGGAAGAGGAGACAAGGCGAAGGATTTTGAGGTCAGGGAAGTCCAAGTGGTTGAAAATTTTATTACGGATCTGAGTGTGTATGAAATGGAATGAAGATAATTAATTTTAAAATAGGGCGAAGGTTGTAATGATATTTTAATTTAATTTTTTTTACCTCAGAAAGACGGAAGGAAGTCTCTTCAGGTGTTTCTTCCAATTTGGATCTTTTCTCATTTTGCCCAGAGTGACTGGATGATGATGGAACTGCGGCGTTCGGAGATTTCCGTTTTCGGATTAATGTGGGTTTTGACTGGACAGCAGGTTGTCTGGTATTCAACTTGTCGAGGGCTAGTTCACATGCTTTGTTCAGGAAACTGTGTGTGTATGAAAATAAATTGTTTTAAATAAATATTGACACGAAAAGTAACTGGATTGTAAAAAAAGGAATTACATGTAATGACAATTTTTTTACCTGGACCACATTTGACACAACTCAGTCGTTGACTTTTGACACTCCGTCTCTGAATTGACCTCCACTTCATCTTCTATTGTGATCAAGTCGTCCATCCTGTCTCTATGAAGAGTTGAGACGAAATGTGGCTAACGAAAATGGAGAAGGGAATTACATCAACGTAATAAAATCGTTTGACACAAAAAAAAAGTTCACATCGTACGAAATACGAATCTTTGACTTGAACGAAGAAAAACAAAACACACACACACACGTCAGTACATTACATAGTATAGGTACGATATTATGAGTCATATAATAGATATGACAATAACAGGATAAGTACAATTTGATTACAGTTTAATCACAATCTATATTCCACACACGGACAATTAATTTGTAAATACGAATGTAACCATTAAATGTCAATGTTTATAAAGGATCTCACCTGGAATTCCAAAGTCTCTCTTGAAATTATGAACAAATGACTATTATTTGACAATAATTTTTAATTGATTCCATCACACACAATACGAGTGAAGTGATGAATGACTCGAAGGTTTAGGAGGGACAGAGTTTTCATCTTAATATTCTTAACGGCCTTTTTAAAAAGTTATTTTGGGTAGTCAATTTTTCCATGCATTTTGCCTTTTTAATCCTCTCTGACAGAGAGTCTCTGTCCATGACAGTGTAGCCACTACATAAACTATACAAAGGAAAATGCTGTTGAACAATACTTGTCTAAACTTGTCTAAATCATCAAGGACACAAAGCTCTTATTATTCTGTGTGAGGAGAGACCCTTAAGGATTCCTCTTAATTGAGAGAGAAAACAATACCCAATACTCATAAGGGCACACATACAGTGTGTGTGTGTTAAAACGTTTTATTACCCTCTTGGCCTCGGCTTCTCTGTATCTATGATGAATTGACTTCCGTTCATAATTCATAAAGGAGTGTCTCCTTATGAAGGGCTGTCGCATGTCGCCTTCGTTGTAAATGGAAAATGACAAGGGACAAGTCTGATGTCAAAAATGAGAAGTCCAAAGTAAAGCATAAAAAGGAATATACACACAATGTGAAAAATTGCATTTTTTAAATCGCGTCCTTCCTTACTTTTAATAATGATTGTAATTAATTAAATTGCAATTAAATAAATCATTTTCCACATGCTTTTCTGCTTGTGTGAGTGGAAAAGCCAGAGCCAGACTACCTTGCAACTTCCGCGCGTTGAGAAAGCTTTTTAAAAAACTCTTTGGAATTTTTTTCATTTTCGGGTTTCAAAAACGAAGTGACAGCTTTCTTCGCATTTACCAACTGTAATTAATTGTTGTAGTTGATAAAGCATTTAAAGTTGACAAGGGAAAATTATTAAAACTCCAACAAAAGGAATTGTTGTGGTTTCGGCGTGTGGAGGGAAAACCTGCCAAAGATTTTTTGTGGAACAGACTTTTCATAAATTGTCCAGAAAATAATAGTTAAAGTTGTCTTCTTCTCATTGTTGGGTAATAACAATTAAGTATTCGTTTACAAGTAGCTGTATGTAATAATTACCTTTGAAAAGGATTTTCATGTGTAAAATGTGTGTATGCGTGTGGAAATCATAGTTTTAAAAGTAGAATTTTTTTTATTTTCTAGAGTCATGCAACAATAACTCGGAATAAACTGAGTGTCTTACACAATAATCGTTGTGTGTCAGTAAAAATCAAGTAATGGTAAGTGTGAAATATTATTATTCAATTTTCTTGTACGAAGGGACCGTCAAAGCGTGTTTGATCCTGAATTTGTGTGTTTTTGTTAAAGTTACATTGGGACTGGATCCCACTGGATATGTAGTAGTATAAATAAATTCTTTGTTGTGTTATATTTATACCTGTAGTTGGGCGGAGACATGGAGAGTGCTTCAGGATATGGCAGTAGTGTCAACGAAGGGAGTCAAAGTCCCTCATCAAACCCTTCTACTACCATCAGTTCGACAACACCTACTCCAGAGAAGAAAACTAGGAAGAAAAGGAGGAGGACCGATATTCATTCAGGAGAGGATACAGAGGGTACCTCCAGAAAAAAAGAAAAACCTAAAGTAACCCTCCTCATCACTTCTCATTGTACACAATGTCCACTGTGTGAATTCAAAACCAAGTATCATTTTAATATTGCTCGTCATTTGTACGCTTGCCATAAGAACGATTATGCTCTAATTTGTGAGGGAAAGCAGACGGTAGAAGGGATCAAATTAAAAGGCCCTGGGTAAATAATTTATTTAATCATGCATTAATACCTAGTAGTAATATCTGATCATACAATATAATATATTGAATATAGTATATTACTAAATGTTATATTTCGTTACTTTTTAAAAGGGGCAAGCCAGTTCGTCGCTTTTTAAAGTCTCCTACAAAACCCATAGATAATAATACTGGAAGAAGACGGTTCCCCAAAGATCCTGAGCAGGGAACAAGTGGACAACCTCAATCTCTAGTTGCACAACAACAACAACCCATGATGATGGATCCTAGTCTTCAGGAGCTAAATCCAATGGGACCTCACGACGGTTCATTGCCAGTTCTAGACTTGTATTCTTCTGAAAATTTGTAAGTTTTATGAACATACAAAAGTACTATTACTGTATTTGATAAAATAATTATCTACACACATACACAAGTCTGAGGTACTTAAAGTTGATTGTTAAAAAATGGATTATTGTATGCCATCTGTTTTTCTTATGCACTAAAGGGACATGAATGACGATATACTGAAGATGATACCAGAACCTGTGACGAATGAATCGGAAATTTATCAAATGTACAGAGACTCGTTCAATCAACAGCAACCAGTAGAACAACAACCTATGCCCTCTTCAACATCCTTCATGCCTATCAATTATCCAGAGTCCAATCAGTTTATGCATCCTCAACAACAAATGAACCAATTGACACCGGATGCTGTTCCAAATTATATTCCGACTATGTTGCAAAACATGCCTCAGCCTATGCTACAAAATATACCTCAGCCAATGTTAAATAACATACCTCAGCCTCAACAACAATATTTTGTACCGCCTCTAGCAACTCCACCGTCAAATTCTACTTTTGCAGCAACAGGAACACCTTCACAGTAATTTTATAGTGCTTAATATTTGAATATTTTCATATGATATAACATAATTTAAATTAATTTTTAAAATGCTTGTTTATAGAAACTACCCTACTGGGTCTACTGAGGTTAGACAGAGGGGTAGGAAAAAATTGAGTTTGATTCTGACTCCTGAAGAATTAGCTGCTCGGGAAAAGTAAGGTTTAATTTTTACACAAATGTGATAGTGTGTGTGTGTGTGTGAAATTAGTGATATCAAAATATTCATTATTGTAATGACTGTACAAGTAACTTTTTGCATTAATTTTATTTATGCATTTGCTGTGTACTTATGTGTAGGGAAAGAAAGGAGAAACAGAAACAGAAGAGAAAAGAAAAGTTAGAACAACAAAGACTAGCTGGAAACTTGTCAAATAATTCTAATGGGAATGTTCATCCTCCTCTTCTACATGGGCAATTGGATCCTCCTTCTATTGTCACAACTGACCCGTCTGTCAATCCAGAGTCTAGACTAATGGCAAGAAGTCACAGTTTGCCAACAGGGTAATATGATCTGTGTAGTAATATTTTACTTTTAGAATTAGATAACACTAGTACTGGGACCATTACCTAAATTTATTCAACATATGTGAATCAATGATTTTTGTACACACAGTGAAGGGAGTATGGATCTAGCGACATGCAAACTCAAGAGAAAGAAAAGACCGTCAATGTATACGGGTGATGCCACAAGTTCAACTGAGCAAACTCCTTGTGAGGTGGCTGACAAGGAACGGTAATAATTAAGATTTTTTCTCTTCTTTTAGAAAAAAACCTGTTACTTTACAGATTCTTTTTTTGATGAATTAATTTCGTACGATTTTTTTTAATTTTTAGAGAGAAAAAGGAAAAGATGAAAAAATATCGTAGGGATAGGTATTTCAGGCTAAAACAACAACAGCTAGAAGGGAGCATGAACAACTCTCATTCAATGTAAACATTTTTTTTTAAAGAATATTGTTTGTTAACTGTTTGTGTTATGTAATATGATTTTGTGTGTCGATTTGTTCATTCCTCTGTTTATCCAATTATTTATTGTATACATCCTTTAGATTACAAGAACGATTAGAAGATCAAGGTGGTAATTCTGAGAGAGATAGAAGTCTAGGAGAGTCATCTCAAGATGGAGGAGGAGAAGAACTTGACAATTCAGCTTCCCGAGCAACATTTTATTCCTTTGATGCATCTCAGGCTGACAATTCTCAGGAAATTATTGATGCTGGTCCGAGCTCTTCATCTATACTGAAACCAGTTCAACTTGGACATGACCGTATGGACCAAAGATCATCGTAAGAATAATAATTTACTTGATCTTTTTTTGCTACAATGAAAAATTTTGTTGTTTGTCATTCTTTGTATTGTTCTCTACATTCATGTTGTTTTTTCCCTACTCTAATAGGTTGGAGAGGCAAAGGGACAAGGCACTCAAAAAGGAACTTCAGCAAAGGAAATTGCAAAAATCTCAAGAAGAAATGAAACGAAGAAGAGATATGCTTGCCGCTGGTTTGGAACTCCCAACCGATGATCCATCTGTGACTGATTCTCCTCCTCCTAGTACTTATCTGTTTATTAACACAACCCATCCATCGTATAAATTTCCCGCCAAGTAAGTTGTTCATTTATTTATTTACTTTTTGAGGTTTTGAAAAAGTTTGTAAATACTAAATTTTTGACATACTTGTGACACAACTACAATTTGTCTGTGGGTAAAATTAATTGTTGCCGTCATTTATAGAAACGAAAGATTGATGAAAAAGAAAAAGTCTCTCGGAGACGAACCGAGTTCAAGGGAATGGACAACAACTGATGACAAAATGTGGGAGCCTACGGCCAAGAAATCAAAGATGAACAAGAGATCTGATGAACCGGGGAGTAGTAGGTATGAAATCATACTGTAATTATTAATATTTTTAATAAAGAATCAGTATACATGTATAAGTAATACAATTTAATCCTTGCAGGATGGTGGAAGGAGAACCAAGACCAAGAAAAAAGAGAATTAATAGCAAGGATGTTTACATGGACTACGAAGATATGCAGAATGATGATTCTGATTCTTACTTGGACAAGTCACCCGAAAGTCAAGTGGATATGAATGGAACCAGTAAAATGACTGAAACTGAACCTGTTGAAGAGAAGGGCCCTGAACCATCTAAAAAGTTGCAC
>WJFB01003936.1:0-11478 GCA_009870185.1 Pygmarrhopalites habei | reverse complement strand
CAAAAATGCAGTTATCTATATTATATATACATTTCAAATATTAATACCTATTTGCCAATCCGATGAATGTGTGTGCTCATTTATTTACCTTAAAGTTGTGTTCAACTTCTGTATAAATACGATCACACACTCGGGTGCGAAGTTTTTGGCAGGTGATCCTGTAAAATTTGAGTAAAATTAAACAATATGTAATTTAGGATTGATAACTTTCAACGTTATAAGGACGTAAACTGACAGTTTGTGCTCCTTTTCTTTATCCAGAAGACATCTCAAGTCTCTGAAGAGTCCCAGGGAGTCCTTAGGGAGATACATAATCAAAAGATTAAGAAACTGATTTGTCATAGCATAGCAATTGAAATGAAACAAACCTGGAGAAATTCACGTTCCACATCCGGTGTCGTGTCTTCGTCGTCAATATGAACTACAGATTAATAAATTATTACTTCAGCTTAATTAGTTATGTAGTCAGAACGACGTCTTCCTCAAATTTTACAGTGAATTATTATCATTAGTATGTCAAATTGTCACTCGCCGTATACAGAGTACTATTAAACGAAGGTGATTATCAATTTTAAGAAATTACATAGCGGTAAGTATAGTCTATACCTGACCATTTTTCCATGATCGCTATAGCACACAGGTGGAAATCTTTGAAGGTTAAATATTGTAGTTTCCGTTTGCTAGTCTCGAACCGATTTTGAGCGATAAAGACCACGGTACAATATTTTCTATGCAAGGATAAAAATATACTAGTAGTAAAACATTATTATTTAACTTGTCTAAATATTATGAAGTTTCTCACTTTGCTAGGTCATCGGATAGGTAAAAACTGGCTTTCACATTTTGTAGAAGGGAGCCCGTCTGTTCTTCAACCGTCTTGAAAACTCTTTTTACATTGTCAAATTGCCTCCTTTTCAAAATATTTACACAATTACAAAAGCATTATCTTGAATGTTATCATTTAATAAACATGCCGTAGAATGATTTTTTTGGTTAAGTTATTAGCATCACCTGCATGATTTGAGGTTAATATTAGTTTTTTCACTGACTTCATCCAAATCTTTCCTGAAATTTAACGAGAATTCAGTAAACTTCTGGCCTACTAGAATAATTCCTTAATTAGCAGTGCAAAGCAAATATTAAGTACCGTTGGCGAGAAGATAGTTTTTTCCCAAGAATTTCCCTCATGACAACATCATCAAAGTCATAGTACCTAAGAATATAGACATTGTAATTTCCCAAATACAATTATCAAAACACTTTTTGCGTGGCTCTGCTTACTTGGAAATGACCATATTTTGTGTTGCTGAGTCCATTTGAAACAACCACTGATCTTGCAGTCTTGGAGGATTTTGTAAAAGTTTCTCAATCATGGAGTAAGTTCTATAATGGTCGAATATATCCGAAAGCAGCAAATCTACTGGAGCAGCTGGTCCTAAGCCTCCACGTTGATCTTCAAAATTAAAACTATTAATTCTTAATTTTGTGTACAAAAAATTACACAATTACTATTGCTGAAAACAAACTTACCCGATTGTAGGATGATGGCTGCATCTTGTACTGTACAAAATTAAAGATTAAAAGTCAGACTGTCAAGATGTGTCAGTGACACAGTATCGTTTTAAATAATTACAATTTATTACCTGAATGCCCGTCTGTCTAAATTTTCCCAGTTTCAAAAAGTAAAAGCAAAAAAATTAAAAGAAACTACACACACGTTGAATACGTTGTACGAATTGGAATGTTAAACGAAATTCTTCTGTAACTTACCCATAGTTGATATATCTCTGGATCGACTAAAGTGTGGTTCCCAACAAAAGCGTCGACTTCGGAGAATGAAGTCATACTATGTCATAGGATGATGACGGAAATTAATCCGGAATTAGGCAAAAAAAATGTTGACAATTTTCTGCAATTGTTGCATTGCAATTACACATGCAACTACACTATGCACTATGCAATTACAATTTTCTTTTCCATAGTCGTTTACACTGTGGGACTCCCAGTCGAACAATTTTCCGAAAAAAAGTTTATTCACACTCGCGGGACTGTGCTCAAAACAGAACTTCAATGTCTTGCTTGCAAATTCGATGAAAAAATATAATTAAAAACAAATTGCAACTAAAGTTGGACTCTCCACGAACTTAGTTAGTTGCAAATCAGCATGAATCAAAATTAACCACGATTGCAAATGATTTTGCTCATATTTTTGTATGGAGCCAGTGAATTTGTCACTGGCAAATCGTCACCGTTCCTTAGAAGCTATGCTTCAAGCAAAGCTCATGTCCTTGACAGCAAAAATATAATGAAAACGCATGAGAAGAAAGTTCTTTAACAATTCAGAAAATTCATTTATTTACTTATGGATCTGTATAATTTTATATTTAATTTTAGATAAGATTTCGAACGATTTTCATATTACTAGTACACATTTACTTTGTTGTAGAGATTCATTTTTACATATGCAAGTATTTTCATTTATCACCTTCAAATCACTAAGTTGTACAATTTCCGGGTACATAAAGCGTGTGATCAAATCCGGAAAACAAATTTTATATGTCCATGTTGCACGAATCTAAACAACTTTGGTGTTTTATATAATTTGAACTATACAAGTGTATTAATTTTGTATGTGCATGCGATTTTGTAAAGTCTTTCCTCGTAATTATTATATTTATTACATTATCTGAAAGTATATAAGATTATATATAATTCTAGTAAATGCTAGTTCAAACTGCATTATTTTAAATTCTTTTGGTGTAGGGTAAATTATTCTGATCCTAGATAATATCATGTTTAAAGTGATCATTTCATATTTTGGTAAAAGAAGCAATTAAAATTTATAGACAAATTTTATATTGATGTACCTCTTTCCCCTAGTTTTCCAGAACTGAATACATAAGTACACAATATAAATATTGCATTACTACACACTACACAGGAAAGTACTGCCGATTCCTCACGTTTCTCTCTCATAAATTATGACTCATAATCTATCTTTGACAAATTTATTTCACTATAATATAGTACGTACATATTAATGTTTAGTGGTGGATCAATATTGGCAGTAGTATCTTCACATATAAAAATAATTAAACTGAGATTTTTTAAACAAAAAAAACCATATTATAAATTGAAATAAATTCTTTACAGATCGACCATTAAAAACTGGATTGAGTCCAGTGATTACTATTCAGTTGGTATGAGATATTTTTGAGCATCCTTTAAGATAGAAAAGAATCAAGAGTACAAAAATGAAGCTTGAATCGACAAAATTAACATTCACCTTACGTCAATAATAATCAAGTGACAGTCTAATTTTACATAATAACAGTATGCTATGTAATTAAACGTTCAGTTATCAAAGAAATTGAAATTATAGACAAAATAAATTGAAATTCACACTGACAATGGACAAGGAACTATAGTTTACATCAACAATTCACGACATTGCATAGCATAGCATTCTTTGTATACTAGACTGAATGGCATATTATGATTTGATGGAATTTCCCATCTATATGGCTTTACATAGAATGACATTTGCTTTCTTTCAAGCGTAGCATAGTATTTTTTTAGTAACCTACTATAAAGAAATACTTTAGTTGATATTCTATTCTCAATTCATCAGCCTTACACATTTCTGAAAACTGCATTCGCTGTCCGGTGGTGTAAATACACACAAGTAGTTTCATACTACCATTTTACCTTGAACTAACTCATATTTTAAAGATTTTAATAGAGTAGGGCTTATTCACCCTACGACAAATATTTTGCCGATTTTATATTACAATACTATTTCTAAGCAGTGCTTATAGCAAGTAGTTGAAGGCCCTACAGTCATGTTTTGTTTCCAATAATTAAAAGAGTATATATTATATATAATTATATAAGAGTATACTGGGCCATTCATTTGTTTGCTTATGAATAAAAGCTCATTGAGCAAGTCCTACAGCAAGGAGGCAGTAGTAGGAATATGACAAAATTTAGCAATTTTCCCTCCAACTTTTCACCAAATACGTGAGTACGTGAGTGTTTGTAACTTAAGGTAGACTAAGTGATATTTTTGGAAGTGCGTTAATATTGTAAACGTAACCAGGCGTTTATAATTGATTGATTATAAAATTAAAAGATATATTTATGTACAGCACAAATCTATGTAGAAAGTTAAATGCACTTTTTCGAGATAAAAAATCCAATAACGACTACTAACGTAGTAGTACATGAATCATGTACCAAAAGATATATCCAGGATATGTGAAAAAATTGTGTTAATTTATACATTAGTGAGATAATATTTACCATTCTACTGTAAAGGCGTAATCAATCAATTTCATTGTCCAGTAGGGTACTATTTAGATCAATATTTTCATAAACGATTTCTCCAGTGTATCGAGGTAATTTTGAAACACGTAACCGGATGTCACTACCAACTTGTGCAAAAGCTTGAATTACCTGCAAACAAGACAAATGTTCATCAAAGGAATCCATGAATGACTTAGTAGTATTTTAGAAATAAACATGAGCCCATAATCATAATAAAAACTTCAAGTACTGGTACTTACATGATCCAACATATCCTTCGTGTGTGATGCACTCATACAAAATCTTATTCTTCCTTCTAAAAGAGGGGTGGCAGGAAAACCAACACCAACTGTAGCAACTTTAGCCTTACGCATCTCACGATTGACGTAGGCTAATCTAGTTGGATAATAGACAGCTACTGGAACAACAGGTGAATCATCATTGCCATAAACTATGAATCCGAGTTGCTTCAGCGACTGTCGAAAGTATCGAGCATTTCTGGCCAACTGATGAATTCGATGAACTCCTTCGTCGCTCCCATCTTCTCCCATTATGATTTTCATGGACGACATTATTTGTTCACAGACAGGAGCTGAAATTGATGTCCCATACACCTCAGCATGACTTGTGGATCTTAACATTTGGATAAATTCCCGAGAACCAGCAATGTACCCTCCAGCCGACCCAAAACTCTTGGTAAAAGTTCCCATTAGAATGTCCACTTCTTTAGGATTGATACCCCAATAGTCACAAACACCTCGTCCACGAGGACCAACAGCCCCAATACTGTGAGCTTCATCCAAGTACAGATAAGCCTATCCACAAATTATCATCATTTTAATTTTCTTGTGGATCAACTAGACAAACTTCAATAAAGAAATAAAATCTTACTCTGTATTTTCTTTTGAGGTTAATAATCTCCGGAAGTCGAACAATTGACCCTTCCATACTGTACACTCCTTCCACGACAATGAAAATTTTGTCCCATGGCAAATTTGTCCTTGGACGGCCTTTTATGACTCCTTCCTTCAACCTCCTCTCAAGACTTTGCATGTCTAAAATCAAAACATTGATTTAACTAAAAATTTTGAACAATCAATTTTTTTAGATAATTGAACAACTCACTGTTATGCTTGAAAACTCGAATTGTCGCACCGGACGTCCTCAAACCCAAAATAATTGAAGCATGATTCTTCTCATCACTTATAACTAGACAGCCTTCATCCAAAATACATGGCAGATTCAAAGCATTGGTTGCAAATCCCATGGCACATGTGATGGCTTCTTCAGTCCCCACAAATCTAGCCACTAATTTATCTAGTTTGTCTTGGTACACTGTATTTCCTAATTCTTTCCTAGTACTCGCTGTGCATATACCATGCTTCTTAATCACAGCTATTGTGTCCTCAGCACATGGACCATGATTCTCCGCAAAACCCAAGTAATTGTACGACCCCATGTTAATGCACTTGATTGTCCTTCCAGAATTCCTGTCAAAAACCAAACAAACAAAAGAAACCAATTTTGAGAACGGAATCACATACTACACATTTACAAAATACAATATGTACTAATGATAATTTTTGTTTTACTGAAACGTCCATCCATAGTCAGGAGAAATGCGTTCGACTAGAGTGACATATTTTCCAGGTACACTGCAAATAGGAATATTCCAACCATCTCTCACGCGACGGTAAACATGTCGAGTGTAAAAACTCTCAAAACTTGCATATAATTGTGTGTAGCCCTGTATTGAAAAAACAAAAAAGATTACATTATTATGGCAGACCGACCCAGTTTGATTTTGACTTTATAGACCCCCTTCTCATCCGCACTTGTCCTATCTATATTCTCTCTCTGTATTTATATAGTCATTTCATAATTAAAAATTGTACTGATTAAAGTGAGCCGGTCCTTTCAATTGTGTTGTGTCCAATGGACACTAAACTGTATAACTGACTGTGTACAACATGTACATACAGTAATACCTCTTGTCATATCACAAGCTTTCTCTTTCACAGGGCACGCTGACACAAAGCCAAAATACTCATGTGAACTCCGAATGTAGTACTTGAATGAACACAAAGTCTAGTCTAGTGCTACATAGTCTAATATGTTTTGACCAATAACTGCTTTTGAACAAACTTTCATGTATATCGTAATTATTGAATTATAAAATATTAAATTAAAACAAAGAGGTACACTTGTAACTTTCACTCACTAAATCCAATACAGATATATCCTACACAGGATGACAAGAACTCAGCAGTAGAGTTGAAGTTGGTTACCTTCTGAGACGAATGCTCAGAAGGTAACTAGTTTCAGCATCGCAATCTTGGAAATGTGATTCAATTTCTCGTAATCAGTCCATTACCTTTGACCGATATCAAGACAAAATTTCATTTAGACTTTATGTGTGGGATTCCGATTGTGATCCCCGGAAATTGAAGAAGAAGCAAAAAACAAGTCATTTGTAAGGAACAAGTATGTACAAGAGCACCTGTACGGCTCAATTACAAGACATAATTTCTTATTCGTTTTTCCTGTGAGAGTTTTTTTTGTATCTATTTGGGAAATGTTGTTGACTGAACAATATTGGACTATAATGAGTACACGAAGTAATACACTATTATATTATATTGTGATTCATACTTTTTTTGCTTTGTCGGTCATGATAAAAAATATGACAACTTTGTTATCATAACCATTTTGCCGGGGAGTGACAGAGACACTGACGGAAGGAACAGAATCCTGGCCACATACGAAATTCACACACAGCGTTCAACATTACTGAGACAGAAAGTAGTGAAGAGAGGAAAAGAATTTTTATTTAGTTCACAATCAGTCAGGACTTGTATAATAAAACGGTTCTCCACTCAGACTACTACATATACATGTATAACATGTGTGCATGTGTCCCACGTGCTCCTATCTAATTCAAACTTAAGTCTTTTCCCCAAAAGGATGAAGATCCCATTAGAATACCTACATCACTAAATACTCATTGCAATCCTATCTCCACAAGTCACTCTTTTGATAAGTTATCACTGGTCATAACCCAAAGTATGAAATCACACCTTTAGCACACACTTTTCGTCATCATCGTCTGCTCACTATCATCCTCACAGCCATTAATTGAAGGCTACACACACACTACACACACTGTGTAGTACACAGGTGTATGTTTGCACCTAGCATTTTGTCTCTCCTTCCACACAAACATGTACTATGTACTTTGTGACTGATTCTCCATATATACAATGTAATTACAATTCTGTCAATGATCAGTGATCGCAGTATCATTAGTGAAACGACAGAGCTGACTGGGGCAAAAACCAAGAGAGAGATAAAGGAATTCTCGTGTATTAATGAAACTCAAACACGTCAATCCCACACAAGAATTAATGGTTAAGTCATAACGTGATTTTTCGAACAGGATTTTCCTTTGTTGTATAAATGATATGCAATACTCATAATATTGAATTGTGGCTTGCTTTGAAATTGGAGACAAGAGATCAACCAGTGACGTGCAAGTATGACCAGTCACTCGAATCGTCATTTCTCCCTTCAACACTACTGTCAAAATGACTCATTATCAGTTTTTAGTGATATTCATATTAAAATCCAGATGAAAACTAAGATGGATGGAGGCAGAGTATGTATATTGTAGATTATATATTTGTAGGTGGGTGGATTTTAGAGAGTATAAATCCTGCAAAATATAATTACGATGGATAGCAAACATACCAGTTTATCTACTTTGATATTCGTGAAAAATTTAGTTAATGAAAGCTATAATTACGTGTTTCACATTGTAACACTCACATACATTGTTTCCTTTTCCTGCAATTAAATAGGGCCTACACTCACAACAATGTCATGTCATGAACCTCTTGAGACTGTGTGAAACTGTGTTCTGAATTTTTTTGCCAATTTCAGAGTAAAATACTTTTGTAAAAGCAACTTGCAATGATGGATATTTAGATAGCACTAGACAATAATTGTCCAGTTGACAGGTTTTATGACTTGGACTTGATATTATATAGAAATTTTTATATTCAAAAATAGTCATTTCCTCTTTAGTAAACAAAGAGTCTACAATCAATATTAATAACGTTCGTGTAGAGTATTCAAACACTTCCTAAATTGATTCATACATTTAATATCTAACGTATGAAATGGAGTAGGGAACTAAACTTGACAAAGAACTCGTATCAGTATCTCAATTCTCTTGTAAATAAGTACATGACTACGACATAATGAACAACTCTAGTAATTTTACAAGACGACGACAACGTGAGAGGAAATAATGATGACGGTGGGGGGATGTGGTTTGAGGACATGGTTGTTCAGCCTATTTAAATCATATTGTAATGAGGACTTTAACGAAATAAATAATGGGATAAGAATTTTTCTATATAGTATATAAATAAATATGTAGAGCATCCAAATCAATGTTCAATCGAATGGGACCCCTTCGAATTACTTGCAATACTTAACTAATACTTTTGTTCATACTCTAAAAATAGTTCACAGAAAAAAAAATTAAACACACACGTGTGTATCTAAACTACTTAAATTAGCATTGAAAGGTGATCAAAGTACGCACTGGTTAAAAACACTAAACTAAATGTGGTATACTTTCTTACTTTCGCAAATTTTAAAACGGTAACAATAGATAATTTTTACAACAAAAAACAACTTACCGATCGAAATTTCTCGGTTGATGCTCGTGGTCGGATAAAGTCATTAATGTAACCAACAATCACCAACACGGCATAACACATGTATGTGCAGAATGCATCAAAGAATGAAGAGGGTTCAAATGACTCTTGGAGTTTTCTTTTACTTTTTATATCACCAATTACTTTGGTTGGTTTTGTTCGAGATGAATTCACACTCTGTCCCATCAAAATATTTTTGTTCAAACCGTTTATGGTCATTTTCTTTGGGTTACTACATGAAGAAGAATTATTCTTTGAAATCTGATGGTTGTTGAGGTGTACAAATCCGTTGGTCAAGTGCGTGGTCACCTTATCACAGAATCCTCTACCAGATTTTTTGTCATTTGATGAAATCGATGTACAAAGTCCCAGTTCTGTTGTGATTCCTCCTCCTACAGGACAATTTGATGAATCCATATCTTCAGTTTTTTGAACAGTGAGATCAAGAATAGCACACCTGGTCACCTTTTCCAAACACAGGATGATGCCGTAGTGGACAAGTGCACTTTTTGTAGCAAGGCAGTAAACAATTGAACATTTCAAGGGAAAGTGTACTCAGTAAGCTCAATATAAAAATAAAATCAATAAAAAAATTTTTCACAAAACTGTTGTTAGCTCCATAACAACATTTTTAAACTTAATTTACGCAATCAAAGATACAGCAACACTTTACTTGCTTACGGCCTAATTTTTATACTTGTGACTCGTATTGCTAAAGATAAAAAAGTGTAATCTAATTAAAAGAGCTCTCCCCTGGAACACACTTCACTTAACTATAGTCTAACTGCTAATAAAATATTGGAGACAACCGTTCTGTTCCGCACGACAGTAGGAATTTTGCTTCGTTTTTGGCTAACATGGGCCGTTTTCTGATTATGCACTTTTCAATTTAAGTCCTAAATATTGTTATGTTAACTAAGGTTTTTTTGATATAATCAAATTTCGTCTTTTGAGGCTTACGTAAGCACAAAACGGCGTTTTAAACCTAAGCATATTTCAGCTTGTGACCTCAAACCAAAAGTAGCGCAAAGAATAAGGGTGACCGAGGTACTGACTGGCAATAACCTGTGACCTTTGCCTGCCTTTTTAACTACATACTCCTACCATCATAATACCTGTATAGTGTGTACTAAACAAACCCTTAATTACATAACAATGTTTGTTGTTAAAATGAAGATGTGAATAATGCGAAAACGGCCTGCGGAGGCCAAAAATGGAGCAAAGTGTCCAACTTCAAAGCATGGAGTCTCTGATTGGCTGACGAGAGGCGGTATGGGATTCAAAAGAGTCAATTTTTTGACATTGTGGTTCTGTCACATTACTCACATTCTTCTTTCTCATCTTCATTATCTTGACTATAGCGACTGTTTTGTGTGTGCCTGGCGTCCCTGATTGTCAGTTTTGAACAACGTTCAAGGTTTGTAGCAATCTTATTTAATTGATCTTCGTTGCGTTCACTCTTTGATTATATGAAGTTGGTCAACGGTCCTTTTTTGTCTTTTGGTAGGGCCTCGTGTTGTTCATAAATAAGGCTTGTAAAAATGAAATGGGTGTGTGTATTTATAACGATGATGCTGAAAATGAGGGATACTGGGTATGTGTCTAGAACACATTACAATAAACTATTTATAGCAACATTTTGCTCAAGTTTTAATGAGGATGATATTATTATTAGTCTGTCTGTTTGTTTGTAGGGAATTGTGTTATTTCATTCTATTCCTGGTCGTACAATATCATTTTCTAGAATTTTACTTATATCCTGTTAAGGGATAATATTTCATTACAGTTGTAACCATGAAGAACGAAATAGAGATTAACTCTCTGTGTGCAATTGATAAATTTTAATCCCATTCACTGGAAGTTTGAGGGAGAGACAGGAAAACTTTTAAGGCAAACAAAAGCAAAAGTTATGCAAAAGTACAGCTGCAGAGCCTCAAAATTTTTATCAAATTGTATGGGAGCATAAAGTGTAAATAAATTGTTGACAAAGGCAAAGGGATTGTGGGTGGTCTTCCCTTCATGAGTAAAATATTTTTGAGCACACGTAACATTCGGTATTTATAATATACAATTCTGCCAAAATAATTTTTGTTTCCTGTACATTTGATGAAAATGTACATGGTATATTTGAGAGTAGGATACGATGACCTTCAGAATTTAGTTGGTAGCAGATTTGTAAGATCTCTGCATTGTCTTTCGCAGAGTCTCTTCCCGAGATCCCATTCCTACAGAAACATATAAAGTGTACAGGGTAATCTAAAAGAAAGTGCACGAAATCCCTTTCCCCGATATGACCATATAGCTTATCCCTTTCATCTATCGGAATTTTGGTGCCGTTGTAGTTCTAGGACTATGATTGTCACTCGACGAATTTTCCCATTTTTAAAAACAAATAGGAATTGAAATGGGGAGGTTTAAAAATAAAAAGGCAACCATAATCCGATAACTT
>WJFB01003935.1:0-11478 GCA_009870185.1 Pygmarrhopalites habei | reverse complement strand
CAGAATGGATGATGTCACAGGGGTGGTAACTACTGTGGTCACACAGGGTGTTTTACAACTTGGAGTTGACTGAACCAAGGAGAGTCGTTTGTCACCCGTTTCAATGAGGGATTCTCCTTTAGATTGTGATCCGGTGTCTTGCGTAAGAACAGGTCGAACAACACGAATTGTTGCAGCATGAGACTGACTTTGATTTGACATTACAAGACCCTTGGCCATCATAGATTGCAGTAGATTTTGTTGCATTTTCATTGGTGATGAAACAAGGACTTTTACAGGGCTTGATGTCCCAGAGGCTGTTGCAGAAGAAACTGAGATAGGGACCAAATGTAGATTTCCTCCAGCAACTGAACTCAAATTTAACGGTGATGTCTGGACGGGATTCCCGTGGACAATAGTTTTGGGTTTATTACTTATGGCAGCTGAATTTGGGGACGAAGACCTTGTAGTCACAAGATTTACTGTCTCCAGAATAGTAGGAGATGCACGGTTTGACCCACCAACCATTGACTGGAGAGGGAGTTGAGATTGATTTTGTTTTGGGATGGTGACAAGTTTTATTGGGACCATTTTGTGACCAGGAGGAAGGACAGTGATTGCAGATTGGTGATGATATTGATGAGACAAATTTGGATGTATAGCGAACACTGTGGTTGTCGGCGCCCCCGTCGCATTTCCGAGACCTGATGCAGTTATTGGGGCAAGACTGACCGAGATCGGGGAACCCTTTGAGACTGGGTGAGATGTCGACACAGAAATCGGCATTTTATTGCTTAAACTAGCTGGTGCTTTTGTCAACTGAATCACATTTGGAACGGCTGTCCGAGACACATTGATATTCACATTTGGCTTTGGTTCTATTTTTGGTGGCAAAGACAGTTCAAGGGATGATTGTCGGGTTTGAGCTTGATTCTGATCCAATGTGAAAGAAATTGGTTGTTGAAAACTGGGTCGAATCAAAATTGGGGCCAGGGTGGGTGGTGGGGTTGATTCTTTATTTAAATTTAAACAAAATAAACAGTTGAATCTCAAAATTAAAAGCTATTCGAGGCTATCCATAAACACATGCAAATGATAAATATATGTGTATGTATATCAGTACTTCATACTGGGGAGTAAGAACTTACCTTGCACATTTAATGTATGAGCTTCCTGGACCCCACAAGCAGGAGCAGGTATCAAAACAGGTAGAGCTATCTCTTTTAGGGTAGTATTCAAGGGATGTGTCTGATTTGTTGTTGGCATGAGATTGGCATCAACTACTTTAATGGTATCTTGAACAATTTGTGACTGCGCCATTATGAGAGAAGAATTATTTTGAGCAGGTTGATCTTTTTCCACATTGTCGGTAGTGTCTACACAAATATTTGATTTGGAATCAACAATGACTGAGGTTGAAAAATTTGACACAGTACAGGGATCAATTTTCATTTTCGTCGCAGCATGGTATTCTTCCTCTTTAGAATCAGCAGCCGCCAAATCAGACGGGTTACTGGGGGTGGTTGTTTCTTGAATTGATGACGTTGTGGTTGGTGTTTTATCCACTTTTTCCTTCATATCTGATGATGTAGATGACGAGGTAGTTTCAGCAGATGAAGAGGACGATGTTGTCACCACTGGAACCAAAGGTTTTTTGTCAACCTCAGCTAGGTTTACTTTGCTAGTACTTTCATTTTTCCCAGCTGTCAATTCCATAACAACTTGTTCAGTTTCCATACCTTGTGGCGTTGATTTCTTCTCGCCATTATCAGATGAAGAATTTTCGATTGGTTCAATCATTGATTGTTGTTCCACTTCCACTGCTTTAGTGACTGTTGAAATTTTTGAGGTCACACCAGCATTGTCACAGGATGCTACAAGATTAAAAATTGACTGATCATTCAATGGTTTTGTGTGTCTGTTATCTTCCAGTTCAGTTTCCGTGCAGCTGACTATTGAACCATCTGTTGTTGGTAGTTCGACTGGCTCGTTAATATCACTTAATACTTGAGATATTTGTGCAGTGTCAACACCTCCACCCGCACTAATCTCATTTTCATTTCGAGTATTGAGTGAACCGGAAGATTTACCAGATAGTTGTTCTCTGTTATTTTGATCAATTTTCATGTCAGAATTTGCATTTGCACCAACACCCTCTAGAATTTTGTCCAGCTTTTCATGAGGAGATTGATCCACAACATTCACTTGAAGATTTACTCTGAGGTTCTCCAAACTCGTAGTTTCTTTAGACTGTGTGAGGAGTTCATCACTACCTTCTGTAACACCAATTGTGTGTATGGGACCGCTGTCACTGACTGAATCTGATGTTTGTTCACTTCTTTGTTCATCACTTTTAGTTTCAGAAATTTGACGATCAGTAGCTGTTAATGGCTCGAGAACTGTTTCAGTTGATTTGACAAGTAGATGTTGACTGTTGGTTGGAAAATCTTTAGGCTTACAGTTATAATTCTTCAGATTGTTCACCTCACCAGAAGATGGGTTAATGGTTTGTATAGGCAATTCTTCTGGTGTAGTAGTAGTGGTTGAGACAATTGCGGTGGGGTAAATATTTTGCGGGTATTGCTCAGGAATTTTATGTATTCCAGAGTTTTCAACTAAACATGATTCATCTGCTACAGATAAGTTGGAGGACAAGCCAGCTTTGTTTCCATGAACGACCTCTTCATGATGCTGGTCATTAAATATACAAGCACTGTCCAGAGTCTTTTCTAGTGTTGCGACGAGCTGTTGCGAAGGAGTGTGAGTCGACGGTGGTGATACCGATAACGATGTAGGCAAAGAAGTAGAAGAGGCTACAATATTAGAAGGTAAACACAAAGGCACTTGATTCCTGATGTGACTCTCTTCGATGTCATTTCCCAAAGATGACGAAGAAATCATAACGTCCAGAGGTTCCTGAATATAAATCCTTGATTTATCAATGGGAGTGACAGTAGCAACACTTGTACAAGCAGAATTCGAATGGTTTGAAGAGTCATGATTGACCATTTCCATAATCCTGTGACCACTTTCATAGTTATCGACATTAAGTCCACAACCACCACTCCCATCCTCTGAATTTTGTTTCATAGCTGACTCTGCACTTTGTAAATGCAATCCATTTTCTGAGTCGCTCACAGAACGATCAGACTGGGGAGAATTCTTTTGTTGAAGCAGCTGTTGATGATGTTGTGAAGAGTGAGAAGTTGTTGAATTATCACAGAAATGATGATCATTTTCATTCTTTCTTGCTGGACTTTCACCCTGATTAGGACTTTTCTCTAAAAAACAGAATTCAACACAGTTTAGCTACATAGTCTTATGGCTCTTCCTCATATAAAAATTTTAATATATAAATTTCAATAGGAAAATTTTTTGTTAATAAGTTTACCAGATAGAGCATCCATAGAATCAATTCCCGAGTCTTCACCAGGAATCCCACCTTGGTGATCCTCTGGTTTTCCGCTTCCAAGCGTCATGGTATTCGAACCAAGGGATGGTAAAGAACCCACCTGAGTCATGAGCCTCAACGGATCCATTACTGGTAGGGAAGGAGAGGAAATATTTGGTGCTGCCATTGTGACTGTAGCAGGGGAATTTTGTTCTGCTTGATCAAAATCAGATTCTAGCACCGCCTCGTTACTACAAACATTTTCGGTCTTAACTGTGTCTATCGGCAGTATCTTTGGCGTTTTTGTGCTACTCTCCGAATCACCATCAATGTCCATCACATCTGTGGTTGAGTCATCCAAACAAACACTTTCAAGTTGCACTGTTTTTGGATCAACATGAATTTCAGGTGACTTTTGTGTACCCTGCTTTTGTTGTATTGCACCACTGACCGTATGGGAGGGTAGTAATAAACTGACTTGTAGTATTGATGAAGATTCACTATTACTTGGTAAATTTTGTACTTGGGCGTTAAGAATAGATGATGGCATAGCAGTACCACATACAGTTGTCGCCGGTGATGGAGATTGGAAGGGAGGTGGTGGATTCAACTCAAGATCAATATTGGATTTACTTTGGGAATCTGAAAGCCGTTCTTCCCCAGTCAACATTTGATTAAGTATTGATGTACTCGTGGTCAAGCTACAAGGTTCTAATATATTTAAGGACGATAAGGTTTTTGTAATGGTGGCGGAAGCAGTTGTAGCAGATGTGGTAGAAGCTTGGCTGTGAAAGAGTTGTGGATTTTTGGATTGCAAAGGATTCATTCTCATTAGTTCAGAAAGTATTGCACTTTGAGCTGTTGTTGTGACCACCCCAGACACTAAGGACTTGCCGGAAATGACCTCTCTTTCCGAAGATATTTTTGTTTGTGGTTGTTGAGAAATTGTGTTATGATGCTGTTGAAGCTGAGAAATAGATAAGGATAATGACGAATTTAATAACTTGTCTGAAGTGGAGGATAATGAGGAAAGGAGTGGAAGAGCAGCTTGCTGGACGACAGACTTATTAGAGGGACTTTCCGACACTTGTTTTGACTCTGGAATGGCTGTAGTGATAATCTCGAGTACATTTGACGCTGCTACAGAACCTGAAAATAAAAGAGAAAAAAAACCAATAATGTATTAACTATAATCAAAAAATCTACCTCAGAGTAAATTATACTCTCTTATACAATGCATTGCACAACTCAAACCTGTCTAAAAGACAAAAAACCATTGACAGAACTATAACAGTACTGCTTAGTGGGAACAGACAATACAAAGATATTCTTATACACTTAATTATTAATTCTATTTTAATCTAACCTTGATCAAGATTTGGAATGTCAGACGACGTTTTAATAACGATGGGATGGTTAGCAATGTTTCGATTTGAACTCGTTTCTCCTTTCATTGACACATCTTTGTCATTATGACAAGGAATGGGAGTGACGACCACCGGTGGAGAAAGGACAGAGTTAACGGTTGGAGTAGAGGGGGGAGATGATGGTAAATTGTTTACAGTTGTTGTTGAAATCGGATGTGATAGTGACGTTGTCGTTGTTGTGGTATCTCGACCTTTGTTTATATCACAGGAAATCATAGAAGCCTCCTTGAAGGTATCTACTACCGACGAAGAGGTTATTGTTGCAGATAGATTTACTATTGATGTAGGTTGCTGAAGTAACTCTCCCTCTTTTTTGACGATGACTTGTTGTGACAAGAGCTTCATTAGTTGAGATGCTTCTACAACAGAATTTGGTGGCCTAATGACTTCTTGCTCGTGAGATTGCAAAGAGATGAAAGTTTGACGGGGGGATGATGATGCCAATTCTGATTTACGCCGGTTCTTTTTTAATTTTGGATTTAAGCTTGGAACACTATTTGTTGTTGTAGCAGAATTGACAGAAACTGTCATTGAACCACCACCACCGGGATTTCCTGAAATGAGATCGTGATCTGAGATTGTAGTAGTGGTTGATTTATTCATAATTGTGCCCTTATTGAAATCAGACGAGGAGAAGGATGTCGCTGGAGAAGAGGAAAAATATTTACCATCTTCCTCTGACTTTAACCGGGCTTTTAATGGGTCTTCTCGTTCTTCATTTGAGAACGATGAAATGGACGACGATGGTAATGATGATGATGATGACGGACGGGACTGGGTATTCTTTCCAGCTTTCTTAATGCTGAAATTTTCACCGTTCTTGTCCAAGCCAAGATGACTTGAACCACCATCACTACTCTTAAGTCTAATTTTTGTCCTTTTCATGGCCATCGAGGTTGACGACGAGGAAGTGGAGGAGGGAGAGAATGAGGACGACTTTGAAGGATTTACAGTCACAATAATCTTTTCATTCAATAATGTTGAAGAGGTTGGAGGTGTCAAACTTGAGGGAGAATGAGACAAAACACTGGACGAGGTGAGATTTGAATGATCTTTATTTTCTTCCCGTCGTGGACTAACAACCACTGCCGCATTTTTCCCTCTCAATGAAATATGAAGGGGTGGAACACGTGGAACATCACCACCACTACCACTAGTAGATTGTATTGACGATGGTGATACACTTCCTGACGAAACTGCCATCGAGGAATATTGTCCAGTCGTTGGCATCATCAAATTCACTGACGAAGGAGGACTTGAGGCGGACATGGCTGGTGTGGACGACAGAGAACTTTTCTCAAATTTTTTGACATAGGTCACATCCATTTTGTATGACGTTGGTGAGAGGAGTTCATTTTTCTCCAACTTGAGTCGTAATTTTTTCACTTTATCAACAGGATTTGTATTATTCACATGAATCGTAGCACTACTCAAATTACCACCACCTGCATTATTTTCTTTGGACAACAAAGACCCATCCAAATCCTCTCGCGATGACTTTCTTATCAACGAAGAAGATGAGAGTCCACTAGCTCCTCCAATTATTGAGTTGGCATTGCTAGTATTTGTTGATTGTAGTCGATTAAATTTTAAAGAATCCAAAGTTATTTTTACTGGTTTACTGGTGGGAGGTGGTAAGCTTAACTTGTCCCATCCCGTGGTTACAACAATAGGATTGTCTCTGCTCGTAGTTGTTGACTTGACGGACAAGGAAGAAAATTTAGATTTAGTTTTGATTCTTCCTCCTCTTGTTGTTGTATTAGAAATATTATTCTCGTCTTCATCTCCTTCACTATCAGAACTACTTTCACTAGGCATTGGTTCTAAAATAAGAAAACACACAGAGCAAAAAATCAATTACTATTATATATTGAAATTATTCGAATACTCTCGCCGCTTCATCAATACCATAATCTATTCATAGGAAAAAAAGTCCTCACCTAAATGACCTGTTAGTGGATTGATTAAAAATTGTCTTGGTTTTCCAGACGATGTAAGTTGAGGGGTTGCTGATGACCCAACAGTTGTCACAGCAGTATTAGCGCCAGTAATAGAAGGAAGAGAAGAGTGAGAAGAGGATTCTTTTTTATTATTATTATCTTTTGATAAAGTAGCATGAGTAGACGTCTTGAGGACGGTATTTTGAAGTTTGGAGTGTTGTTGATGATAATGGAGTGGTGGGGGTGGTAGTAAATGTTGTTGTAGGTGTTGCACATGTTGACTAGGATTTAATTTGGCATCACCCTGAACTTGAGCCGCCGGCTTGCTAAAGTTTGTATTGTTGACGATATTACTCGAGGGATTATTCGGCGGGATGAAAGAAGAATTAGTACTATTATTATTATTATTATTACTACTATTCATAATATTGTTAGCATTATTTTTAGCATTTACGGCTGTCACTAGCACAGGTTGTGGTTTAGATACCACCACATTTAGATTCGGACTGTGGTTCACTTTACTGTTTTTACGAAGTGGAGCACTTAATGATGACGACGACGACGACGATGATGATGATGATGACATTGTTGTTGGGATAGTTAAAAAAGACGATGATGATGTTGATGATAATAATAATGGTGGTGGTGGTGGTGTTGGAGTCGATGACGACGTTGGACTTGTTTTTGTGGAATTACTTCGCACACTTTGTTGCGATCCACCTGTCACAGATAAAGGTAAGACGGTTGCTGCTGTTGTCGTAGCAGTAGTAGTACAAGTCAAATGATTACTTGTAATAATGGGACTGTTATTACTATTGGAGTTGTTTGTACTATTAATAACAGGAGAAGGGGGTGGAATCAGAGCGTTGTTACTACTACTACTACTACTATTATTATTGTTGCTGCCAGTTTCACTTCTTTGCATCGTGTGTGCTGCATGGGTCATGCTAGCAAACGGAAAGGGTCCGCCCAAGGAAGGACGGGGTCCTGCTGAAGTGTTCTTTGGAGGAAAAGGTATTGACTCTCCACTTGGGGCCACAACCTGTTTAAGAGAAAATGAATCAACATATTTATTTATTTCATTTATCTAGAAACTGAATGGTAGAGAGAGAGAAAAGATTATTAAAAAAGTAAATTTTATTTCTTACATTTGGACTCCGGAACGCTGACGAAGTCGATGAGGAAAGAATATCTAGTGACACCATTACTCCACTAGGACCGGCAACTGGAACGACAGGAGTGGAAACGGACGATGATGACGTATTGGAGGAAACAGATGTTATCGAAGTTGAAGAGGATGAAATTGTGGGGGATGTTCCAGAGTTTGTGCTTTCAGCACTCTGTCGGAGAATCACTTCTTGTGGCTCGTTGAAGCGACCAGCGAGCGTCAACGAGATCACCTGTAACATTCAACACACAGTTTAAGAATTTGAAGTATTAAACGGATTTTGGAATGATTGAAGAGAGAGAGAGAGAAACAAATCTTTAAAAGTAGTATAATTTACTTTTGTCCAAGTTTACAGAAAAATAATTATCAAATAAAACATGGAGGGATTTCTCCGTATAATTTGTTCAAATTAATTGACAACTGTAAAATAACTAGGAAGCATAACCAACAACAATAATTAATATGGATTGTGTGGAATATATTAATTTCCAATATACTCTGACACCCTTTCATGTATTTGATATGTTTGCAAGTTGATGTCTTTTAATTCCTTCCATAACGGGGTGGAAAAGAACAAATATTACACCCCAAATTTGTGAATGTTTTCATTTGAGAAAAGTAATTCTGTAGATCGTAGGAGATATCAAAAAAAAATTTTTTGTGCGTTTCAAAGTTAAAAAAAAAAGAAATGACAAAGATTGAGGTCATTACAAAAATTGTCACACACATTTGGATTCAATGTAGTTATTAGCAAAATCAAACACTTCTCTAATCGAAGAGCTAATTAAATGTATACGATACATTCACGATAAGAACAATATTCACTCCACTCTAAACACACTTTCAATAATAGTACGAAGGATAAAAAAAACAGATTGGTAAACACAAAATAAAACGGACCTGGTCGCCTTCGACTTGCACAGAAAGGATACCCAACTGTCTCAAAACATTTGACCCTTGTTGGGCAAGTAGCCTCAATCTTTGGGCTGCCTCTTTTGGAATACTGATCGTCACCTAGGATTTCAAAAACAAAAACATTGTTGTAACAGAAGAAAATAAACACAAAATTTCAAATTCAATTTGTATCTTTGTTAATTTGTGTCGATCACTCACTCGCACCGAATTCCATGGTTCAATCTTTCGAACCTGAAAGGGTTGTTTTTTACCTACACATGATGAAAAACAGTGTTCATTACATGTTGGAGACAAACATTGTGTACAAAATTTTGACAAGAAAATTTTCTTGCGTAGAATGCACGCGAAAAAAATAAGGTTTAGAAACAACTCCTTACTGGTGGTGTACAAGATGGATTTTAATCTTCTGACTATCGACTGGAACCTACTCAGAAGGAAAAATATCCAATTTTGAAGTCAATGTGAACAACAAAATATTTTGAAAACAATGTTGACGACAGTTTAAATTTTTTAAAAACATTTATATAATTTGAATAAAGTAATTATGTGAGGGTGGAAACATACCGATCGGCGAAATCGGGGTCGTGGAGATTTCCTTCACACGTCACCACGGCTTGTATTAGGTTCCCCTCATCTTCTAGGGCCATTTCTAGTAAAATTTTTGATATTTTTTAGATCCTTCCATGTTTATATCTTCCGATTTGCAATTTGCCTAGCCTCCATTTTGTGGCATGTAAGGGAACTAAAAAATTAGGGTCAGTCCGTGAACTTTGTGCACTTCTCTCAGAATCCCATCTTGGACCCAGTTGGTGGTCAGGGACACAAATTAAAACACATGTATCCCAATTTAATCTTGACACTTTTCCCAGAGGAAGATTTTCAAAATTCTCAAAATTTTCCAAAAATTCAAGTCTTGCTCAAGTGTCCAATCCGTCCATACCTCCCCAACATAGCCTATACGACAGAGCATGTCCTTAGTACTTTACGGCGCTTATCCTCAAATGTGAAGCCTTCAAAAAAACGAATTCTAGGGCAAACACATTGTTTTGATAAAACGTCAAAACAATGGAATTCGAAGGGATGACATGTAGCGATGGACAAGGAGAATTTTTATGCACAATTATGTCATCCACACCAGAACATTATCGTTACTCCTAGAAAAGATATGTGGGAGATTTCAGGGGTCCATAATCGAGCTGCTGTTTCACTATGTATGTCCATCTTATCAAATGGTACAATTCCAGGGTTATTAAAGGGTGAGGACACCCGTCGTTGGTAGAATTTCATTAAATCTCAAAGTGGGCCTTTTAACAGTAATATTCTGGTTGATTCATTGTCTGAACAATAGGCAAAAGAGATGCCTTCCTTTAATCATGCTTATCTTAACTAAATTTAGTATTTGAAATACTGTATTTCATGAATTCGCAATAACAACTGAATTGCCAAATCTATTGAGTATACTTATACCATATCATGAAAATAAAATTTGCTAAGAATTTGTCTAGAATTACAATGTTGACTTCCAATGCGTACTTACTAAAGATAGGTAAAATGTACTTACTCGTAAATTGTGGTGATTTTATTATATTAGTTAATGACTACAACTAACAAATCAGTCATTTCATATATTGATAAACTTTATAGAGAATCACTCAATTTCATATTTAAGCATTGTAAAAAACAGGATATTATCCTTTGAACGAATGGGAGAAAATGTTTAAACTAGTATTTATGTGGTCGTAAGGGTCTTTCTATATCACATAGCTTGGGGTCCTTCAAGAAATCTACATCTTTTAAATAAGATGGCATGTAACCTGGAAAGAATTATAATAAAAGTGGTAAAATTGAGAATCAAAGGAGTAATGATGGGCAACTGTACATGGAAATAAGTTAATTAAAATACCTAAACGAATTGCTCTTTTTCTCTCTACTTCGACTCGTTTTTGCATTTCCTTGCAAAGACCTATGACATAAAAAATGACCACTTTCAGTAACAGACGTGAGTAAGACAATGACATTTTGAACAAAATGATGTATTATACATTGTATAATATAGACCTGTAACATGACGACTGTACATTTCACCGGTGTACGGGGACACAAATTGTGATAAAAGCTTGACATTCTTATAGTCTGGTTCAATCCCATAATGGCACAATATACATTTACGAGGAAGTTTCACAAATGGATTTTGAAGATTGATGGGCTGCAACACAACACAACAAATTAAGTAAGTTAAACATAAATAAATGTTTGTTTAAATTAAATTTCAATTGTTTATTTACCCTGTCTTCTCCTCTCTCCATCAAAACTTTTTCCAATACTTGCTCCTCTTGGTCATAGACAGGTTTGGGATGATAGGTAGTTGTGGTCTTCAATGAACGAACACCCCCCACCTGTCTAATTATTATTATTCTCCTGAGACCAAAATTCCTCACCAAGTTCCACATTTTTGTGATAATTTCAAAATTTTTGAAATTGTCGTCGCATAGTAGTCCTTGGTACTAGCGCAAAGATTCGGACAAATGTAAATAAAAACTGAAGAAGTTGACAGAGGAAGAAAAAAAGTCTGTGAGGATAAAGATAAGGGAAAGAATACGGACTCGCTGGTGAGTACATGTTTGTCAGTATTGACACTCTGTCGTATATTTTTAGCTC
>WJFB01003934.1:0-11479 GCA_009870185.1 Pygmarrhopalites habei | reverse complement strand
AAATTTGAATAATTCAAAGATTTTGATTCGATTCAGAGCCATTTTTGTAATCACATATTGTAGTTTAATATTTCAAATGAAGCGCCAGATTTTCCACACAGAAAGACCTGCTTTTGTCCGCTTATTTAATAGAATTGAGGATACAAGTAACTGCCTATTATTCGCATTATTTGGTTGTAGGGGCGGCAGTGGTCGGAGCGGCAGTTGTTGGAACTACAGTTGGAGTCGGCACAATTGTTGTTTTCTTAGCCTTAGTCGTTGCAGGTCCGGCAGTAGTTGAGGCGGGAGGATTTGAAGTGGCTGGACCAGCGGTTGTTGTCCTCTTGACTTTAGTTGTGGCGGGTCCTGCAGTTGTTGACCCTGGGGCACTGCTGGTTGAGGCGGGAGGGTTTGAAGTGGCTGGACCAGCGGTTGTTGTCCTCTTGACCTTGGTTGTGGCGGGTCCCGCAGTTGTTGACCCTGGGGCACTTGTCGTTGGTGAGGGAACTGAAATTTTAAATCGTATCCAGTGAATGCGAACGTTTGAAATCGTTTTGATGACATTATGATTTCAAATTGAGCGGCAATATTTAAATTGATCAGTAAATGACTTACGGGCAGTTGTTGTTGTTGGTTTGGTACGGTTACCTCTGCACTTGGCCCATCGTTGAACTCCTGTACAATTACACTGCTTGTCTGTGTTGTTCACAATCTCATTGGTCGAGTTACTGCAATTTGCATTTGCTGAAAAAAATGGCGAAATTTCTTTTGATTAATTTAGAATGGAAAAAAATTACGTCTTCATGTTTTGTGTAAAATTCTTGGACTTTTATTGACAAATTTTGTTCACTTACGTTCGAACCATTCGCGCTGTTTGGCATCGATGGAGATGAGAGCAAATGCTGCCAAAATGGCGACAGTCATCACGATCAGGATAGTCTTGGCCATTTTTTTAGCAAAACTATTTGTCGAATTCTAAAACTGTGAGATGAGACAGAGAAGACAGAGATGGCGAATGAAATTTTCGATGGGAAATTTGAGGAATTTATACTAGAAAAAGTCAAATAGACACGCAAATTGTTTATTTTGAACCCATTTAGTATCATTTATATTTTGAGTTTTAATTTGAAATCCATTTATGACGTTAGAAGATCTATTTTAAAAAGTTTTCTTGTGAATTTCAAAGCGTCAAATTCCAATTTCACGTACCACAATTCTTTATTTTGTGTAATCAAAGTGATTAAGTGGTCGGGGGGTAAATAAGAAAAAGAATATTATCGATGACGTTTTGGAGAGCCCAGAATTTATTACTTTTCAATTCTAGCATTTCTACTAAGCATGTACTTTTAATAATTTCATTTTCATTAGAGAGAGAGAGAGAGAGAGAGTAGAAACAATTGGAAAGATAATAAATTATGTAAATGCGTAATATTAAAATGAATCTCTCTCTCAACCACAATTATTTGTTTTCTCTGCTACTTTTCTAAACTCAACATATGGTTTTTAACTGCTGGTTTTGAACTTGATTAGGACCATTAAGAATGTTCTTTCTAAAGTAATTAAACAAATAGGCATGATACGAAACAGAAATACATATGAATTTCGTAGTAAAAATAAATATGGAATGTACTTGACGTCAACCAAAGTACCTTCACTGACGAGTCGTAAATTTTACATTTGGAGAGTCCAAGGGCAACAGATTTTTCCCTCGTTTTAATTAATAAAACGTGGAATATAAATGGGATGCACCAGACATCACTTTTGTGATGTCACCGACGTGACCCGGATTTTATTATTCGTCTGAAGGTGTAGATGTGTGTGAGGTCCATCGTGGGAGGTCTGGAAAGGGAAGCTGCGAGTGGAGCACAGTCAACTTGGGTGGTCCTTCAATGGGAAAGACTTGCAAACAAGAAATTTAATGTGTAGCTTTTCAGCCTGCCCCACGAAATTCCTCTTTCCCAATAATTCCCATTGAAGGACCACCCAAGTTGACTGTACTTCACTCGCAGCTTCCCTTCCCATCCACAACTCCTCTGTGACCACACACAAACATTTCTTCCTTTCACTCGTCTCCACTCCCACACACACACACATCAACAATAAAATAATGCAATTATACTCGACTACAATAGTTCAAACTTCATTTGGAAAATCTTCAAAATGACGCGGTATATTTAAAAAATAATGCTTAAATAAGAACACAGAATTTACAATTTGTTATTAAATTTTTGGGTCTTTTATTAAAAAGGATTTTTTATTGCTATTACAATAGTTCTCCTATCCCTGGTCAACCAATGAACCGACCCAAAAGCCACTACTAGAATAGTCAAACTACAAAATATTACATAATTCAAAACTGAAGGGTCCTCCTGTACAAAATTCCCTACAATCAAAGGATAAACCGAGCTCACAAGTCCACCACTGAGTGTAATAGATGCTACAATCCTATTCGTTATATGCAAATGTCTTTCAATATAAGCATAAAATGCTGGATAAACAGTAGACATCCCACAAGACCCTAGTAGAATTGTCCCAAACTGTAGCATCCCAACTGACCCTTGACCTACTAGTAGTAAAACTATGTTTGCTATAAGGATTACACTCAAATTAGCCCACAGGATGAATTGTGGTGGGATTTTGAGGACTAGTAGAATTCCTAGGCCTCGACCACAAGCAAAAGCGAGGCTAAGTCCGAAGAGAATTTGTGCAGCTGCTGCTTGGGACAATCCAACTTCGGAGTAGACACAAAAAGTTGGGAGGAACTGGAAAATTGTCACTTCCATCGCTTGGTAGAATCCAATGACGCAACAAGCAAGCAAAACTATGTTGAGTCTAAACGGTTGTTCGTGGGAGATTTTTACAGAGGATTTCTGGGGGTTCTCGTCCTTCAACAATGGTTTGTATTCAGAGGATATGGGATCAATATAAGGTTGCCCGGAGGCAGGGTCAGAGGTCAGTCTCAATCGAATGAACAGAATACAATGGAGGAGGAAAGCTAGGACCATCATGGATCCAGCGATCGAAAATGGAATCAACAAATTTGGTTCCTTTTCTGGAGGAGTTGTACTCAAATCTGAATACTCGGTCACATTTTCAATGGCAGTCAAATTAAAGTCTCTTTGCTGGTCATTGACATTGACCTCTTTTTGTTGGTCAAGGAAAGGGGACAGAAGGAGGGGTGGGACGATTGTACCCAAAGAGAAAGAGAAATGTTGGAAAAGGATGAAGGGAGCTGCTTTACTCCGCCATGTCTCAATTATCCAAGTGATCTGGGCTGTGTCTGAAAATTTGGTAGAATTTTTTAATCAATTTTGTACGGCAAGAATTCAGTTTGATGACCTGTGAAGATCATAGAGTTGAAATTGTACCACATCCTCCTGCTCCAAAACCAATCATCCCAGCCATGATGTAGAAAAGTGGGATGGCGGTCACGTGAGGGAGAAGGTAGACAGCAGTTGAAATGAGGAGAGTCAGGAGAAGGACACAAGCGTGACGATTCACATAATTGTATATTAGACCACCTGGAAATAAATTTAAAATTTTTTATAAATAATAAATAAGTTGTTGGGAGAAATTGGATGTGGTGTTTTATTGTTGTTGTGTGTGTGCGGGAGTATAGATGGATGAAGGGGGGAAATGTGTGTGTGTGGTACATGGGTGGTCCCCTCGGAAAAGAGGAATCTCGGGGCAAGGCTGAAGCTACACATTAAATTGCTTGTCTTCAAGCGTTTCGCATTGAAGGACCACCCAAGTTGACTGTACTTGACTCATAGCCTCTCTTCCCATCCAGACCTCCCACAATGCTCCTCACACACACTTCCCCCAGTTCCCCTCTCATCCATTGACACCCCTACACCAACAATTAAACCTGTAATAGCTGCAACCATGTAACAAATGGTGGTGATGGTGAAAGCAACGGAAATTGCTGGGATGTCCGTTTGAAATTTTTGACTAAATTGAATCACTAGTGGGGATATTAGGTTGACCACACAACCCTGCAATTAGAGAGTAGAGAAAAGATTTACTTTAGGAAATCAGCTATAGAGAGAGAAGTACAATCTCACTTTAATGAAGAAAAGAAGAACAGTAAGTGAAAAAAGTTAGGAGCAGTGTATAAAAGATTTCGCAATGCGTGTCAAAAATTACCAGAACAAATTGAGTGTAGTAGATCGTTCCTGAAATGTGGAGTTTCCTCGAGTTGTACTCTGACCCCATGGTTTCTGAATGTCAAGTCTAACTCTTCTTTCTTTACTGATTAACTCCTCCCCAATTATTCCTTCTAAACTTTTATGTATTAATCTTTAATTACGTTGTAACATGACAAATGATTGGAGGGTTCGGATTTATTCCAGCAATTACAAAGTCCGACTACTCCGACTTTAAAAAGTTTCTTGTTTCATTTCCTCTCAATTTTTTAATGCAATGTTTCATATTCAAATAAATGAATTTGATTACAGGGGATTGACTACTAGAGTACATAAACTGATGAAGCATGTTGACCTGGGTTTTTTACTGCGGACACCTAATCTTATCTGCGGAAGAGTTTGTGTGTGTGTGTGTGTGTGTGTGTGTGTGTGTGTGTGTGTGTGTGTGTGTGTGTGTGTGTGTGTGTGTGACTCGTGACAGCTTAATCAATATTCTCCGCTTCTTTTTACTAAATTCCACTTTGGCACTTTGTACAAATTATGTATCAATCATAATCATTCCACACTCACGTGACCCTGTGACAGGGTCCCTGTCTTTCTCATATTAATTTTTGTACGCAATTAAATCCAAAAAAATGCAGTCGCGGTAATTCCTCATTGAGCATTTAATATGGAATTTTTTTTCTTGGTGTCATCATTTTTCAATCATTAATCATTAACTGAGTCTCTAATTTATGAAAGGATTTTAAAATATGCAATGTGGGAATCGCCATCGACGCCACCTAATTTGACCTAATCCTCCTTTTAATAAAATTTTATTTCGGACAAAAATTGTGTGTGTGTGTCTAAGGATTTTGCCCATCCACCATTTAGAATATTTTAAATATTTATTTGAAATTCGACTTAAATCTGACTTAATCCATTCTGCCATCACTTTCAATCTTAATTGTGGGTGAGCAGACATGAATCATTAATTAATTACTGGTACACTGTAATTATAAAAAACAACAACAATTTAACCTTCAGAAAGCTTGTTAAGTTCAATTAACCTATGACGGCCTACCCAAAGACACGGGGGGACACATCAAGGTAACACTCATTTCATGAGAGTTTCATGATGAGACACACATTTCAAGAACTCGGCCAAGATCCAAAAAAATGAATGAAAAACTTGTCTCTTCAACTTATTCTAAATTCATGATTTGTACCCCTGGCTCCCTGTCTCCTCATTCTCTCAGTGTGTAGAACAAGGCAGAAGAATTTTTATGGTTTTTTTCCACTCCATTATTCATATACTTACTGAAAAGTCGTCATACTTTTTGATCGTCTGATATGTGAAGGCGTAAGAATCATTCACACACGAGCAATGAAACTGGAATTAAAAAATTTCTGCTCAATTTCCTCGTGTGAATATGTAACACACACACACATGTGGCCGAGACGGACCCGTGTGTGTGCCACACAAAAAATGCTAAACAAATCCTCCATATGAATAAATTAAATCATCTTCCAGTCAACGATTGTAGTTTGCGTGTTGAGGTCAGTCCAGAACCATTTGCACGGAAGCTGGAAGGTTGTAATTTTACATGTCATTTGAAATGACTCGGAAAATATTGACCATAGTCATCACTTCATTCATTTTCTGGGTCAGTTTTGTCCATGCTTCCCCTGATAATGTAACAATCGATCAGGCTACATTCGACAAGGAGAGTGACAATGAATTGATACCAAGAATTCGACCGTGCAATTTACTACTCAGTCCACTGGAGAACCATCTGAAAACCGTACTTGATTTTTTTTAAAAAATTACATTGGGTGCTATGGTTTAGTACAGTCTGGTCGCCAGTGTTTCCAGACCAGGCCATTGTATTTTTAAGGCAGGCTGCTATGCCAGACTGGAGTGACTCCAGTGGAGTCTGACCGTTGACCTGGTCTGGTTGAAGGCGGGGAAGGATCCAGGCTGACCAGACATTGGTTTGGATGTGAGGCGGTCTGGCCATCTTTCCTCCAGACTTGTAGACTATTTGTCCCGTTTTTCGTGGCCTGGCAGATCCGACTTTTGAGATGCAGACTAGTCGACTACATGTTTTTGGGCCGCCTGGTCTGGATTTCAAAAGTCGGGTGATTCACCTTGTCATGGTTTTCTTAGTCTGGTTTTCTAAGATTCCAGACAGCCCGAAAGTCTGACTTCCAGACTGTACTAAAATATCACACACATTTTTTGAATTTACTAAATTGGATTTTGTGACCATTAATTTAATTGTACTTCTTTAATTTTTACTAGCCACAAATAATCGAGAGGTATGGATATCCACTGGAAACTCACAAAGTGATCACTGAGGATGGTTACATTTTACAAACCTTCCGAATCCCGGCACCTGGTAAACCAGTCGTCCTGCTTATGCATGGAGTCATGTCTTCGTGCCGGGAGTTTGTCGTCAACTGTGAGAAAAGGGCTCTGGGTAAGATTCTAACCAGTTCTACAATAATTGTAGAACTGATTGGAACAGATTAAATTATTTAATCTCATTAAAATAGTTAAGTTTAGGAGAACTGGATAAAGCTGAATTTGTCAACCTTTTTTTGATAATCTTAATTAGCATTCAAACTGGCTGACGAGGGCTACGATGTCTGGCTGGCGAATCGTCGAGGGAATTCGTACTCGAATCACATCTCAATCAGCAAAAAAGATCCGAAATTCTGGAATTTCTCGTAATATTCCTCAAACTCAAACAGTATTTTAGTTTTGGGTGTTTCCTCAGAAAGTTGACAATGTCTGAGTCGAACTGAAAAATAAATCTTTGAGAAATAGAACGGGATTTTGAGGCGGGGAAAAAGCATGCACAGTTTTCTGAGGAAACAATTTGTGCATTAGAATTTAATAATTATTTGCCCACACTGACAGAAGTTAAATTATATAATTTTCCAGACAAGACGAAATGGTCCAACACGACGTCCCGTCAACAATTGACTACATTTTGAACCAAACTGGGAGGTCAAATTTGAGTTATGTGGGAATGTCCATGGGGAATGCTGTGATGATGCTCACATTGGCTATCCGACCTGAGTACAATGAGAAAATTAATGTTTGGTTTGCAATGGCAGCCTCTGTCGATCTGAAGAGGACAAAATCTTACCTTATCCAAGGACTTTCCTACATCCGAAGACCAATGACGGTAACAGAGCGTCATTAATTTAATTTAACCAGTGTTCAGGGTTCGGGAGAAAGTAGGAGAAATGGGAGTTACCCGGTTTCTCCCACCTGCGTTCACCGGGAGAAACAGGAGAAATGAAAATGCACTTGAAAAAATCACTGAAAATGTCCAGAAATATTTATCAAAACTTGTAAAATTGCAACAAAAATGTCAAAATTTGAGATCTTCAGTGATTTTGCAGTGGCTTTCTGTGATGTTTTTCAGTGCGTTTTTATTTCTCCCGGTTTCTCTCACTGTGCGCGAGAAGTTCATTTCTCCCGGGAGATACGGAACCCTGGATTTAACTATTTTTGGTGTCTCATTTGGTCGAGGTTTTACTTACAGAATTGAGTCTATTTGATACTCTCGAATCATAATAAGAACCCAAGCTTGAATTCTGATGATTTCTTGATGTGTTTCTGTCATTTCTTATTCAAAATTAGAGAGCATTGAAGAGATGGAATCGTGGGTTGTTCATTCCAATGGTGATCATGCCTCTGTTGCACAGATTTATCCCACCATTTTGCCGATCTCGAAGCCAACTTAAAAATAGAAATGCAATTTGTTCAAACCTTTGGTTTTTCGTTGATGGTTACGACCCTGCCCAAATCCCACCCGTAATTAAATCAATTTACTCATCGTATTCTTTAAAAAGTGTATGAATTAAAAAAGTTATTTACGATTCGCATTCGAATTATACATTGTGTGTGTGTGTGTGTAGGAAGTGTGGAGTATTTTGGTTGGTGAATTTCCAGAGCAAAATTCTGTCAAGTCGATGACTCAATGGATGCAATGGATTCGAAGTGGAGACATGACACTCTATGACTATGGTCCATGGACAAATTTAAAAGTGTATGGAACATTATGGGCAAAACGGTATCCCATCCAACAGATTTCGACAAGTGTTGTCTTTTTCGAGGCACAAAATGATTACATTACCACTCAAGGGGTGAGAAAATATACCTAGAAATTGTTTTAAAACATATCAATTAAATAATAATGACGAATGTTACATTTGACAGAGTGCAAACCACACCAAGTCAGTCGTGAAAAACTCCAACCCGAACATTGACTTTACAATCATCCCTGTCAATTCACCAACTTGGAATCATATCGATTTTGTTGCTGGGAAGGACGCAGACATTTTGGTGTACACACACATCATTCGGAAACTTCGTCAAATTTATCAAAATGAATGATCCTTCCTTTCATTGCATTCATTCTTTACGACGGATTCTGGACAAATGGAAGAAGCTATGAGGTTTATACTGAGGAACACCAGATTTTTATCCAACGAGTTTTTCATGATCCACTAAAATTTCCATGGTACCTATGTTGTGTTTTGAAGAATAAGGTTCCATCTTCGAACTTTCAGTGACTGTGTCAGTACCATTAGCAATTAGTTTGTTTACAAGTACATGAAATAATGTGCATTTTTTGAATCAGGTGTTTACCGATAACTTTACTCTGTGTGTTAATTTAATTTCTTTAGGAAAAGAGTGTTTGCAGAGTACGAATACAAATGTTAAGTTACTCACATGGAATTATAAATTTTATTTGACTTTATGCAGAAAAAACCAGTGTAAAAAATGTTGCTCAAAATGTTCCTAAGTAGTGTAGAAGAAGAAGGTGAAAACGTTGTTCAAGTAAGTAGTGCGTGTAAATACCATAATAAATACTCAATTATGACATGCAAGATTTGAATGACTTCGTTACTGTGCTGAAAACCCATTTACTAACAATTACTTTGTGGACTTCGGATATGCTAGTAACATATGTTGTCTTATTGTTGGTGTGGATGTGTGTGTGGGAGTGTAGAGGGATGAAATGGGGATGTGTGTGTGGGACAGAGGAGGTCTTCATCAGAAGGAAAGCTTGGAGTGGAGTGCAGTCAACTTGAGTGGTCCTTCAATGGGAAAGACTTGCAGACAACAAATTGAATGTGTAGCTTCAGCCTTAATGACGAGATTCCTCTTTCCCGTGGGGATCACCCGAGTTGACTGTACTTTACCTACAGCTTCCCTTCCTCCCCTGAGGGACCTCGGTATCCGGAAATGCCAAAAAGAGTCTTTTAATCTATTTGAACATAGCTTTGTACTGTGACTTGGATTCAGATCATCCGTATCATGCAGTAACTGGACAAAATATTAAATATTTTGTCATGACAAAACAAGTAATCAGTAATCCACGTCAGCTCAGGTGAGTCAACGGATTCCTAGTCATTTTGTGCTTGTCATTACACTCCTTCAAATCTCATCTTACAACAGTCAGCAGTATAATGTGATTCTACTTTTGAACGTACTTTGTACTGGGTTGAATCCAAATTGGTAACAAACTGAAGGACTCATTCTTCAATCTCATTCTCATTTCTGGACCATCCCAAACTAACTCGTTTTCCAGGGAAGATATGAAAAAATTTGTTCAGAGTTCGTCATTATGACTGTGAACAGAAAGACTCTGAGACGGACTGCTTGAAAAACTCATCAAATTGTACAGAAAACTTGGACATGAATTTATTCATTCACCGTACAAAATGCCACCTTGCCATGTCTTCACCATTTCTATTCTCACATTTTCCAAATTGTCACCCTCTACCATTCTCTACTCAAAATTTTTATTTTCCCTCGCAACTCCATTCAAAGAATAGTTTGGAAAGATCAAAATCTCAGCTCAGTTTTCCCAATAACGATAAAAGAGTAATGTATTTCACATTAAATTTATAGTCCATGCAAAGCAAACTGTACTGACCTTGACAACTGGTTTCTGGACACTGATCATGTTGATTGACCAGTTTTTTTTCATGCTCCCTTCTCTGTTGGACATGTACCCATTTCTCAGACTCCAAACTACCATAATTTACATACATAAATTTTGGTACAGCTTAATATGTATGTAAATACTAAACTCTTTTGTACGCTCATCTCTCTCTTTTTTTCTCTTACTCCCAAAATTCACTCTTCCTCTTTACTATAAGTTTTTTCCCGACATCCCCCAATCTAGAATTCCATCGTACTTTTCCTTTCTTAGCTTTTCCCTTTTGTAATAAATAGCCCATGTTAAAAATTAGATGCCGTGCCCTTTCTAATAATGTGCAGTCGTGTGCAGTATTCTTCTATACACGAGGATAATGAATGTTTGACCTTGTCCTGAGTATGCATTCCTTATGTAAATACGTAGGATCCAATTGGGGAACGGGTTTTCATGGAATTTAATCAATTTTTAGTCCTCCTCTTTGTTGGAATTAATTATTCGATGAATTTAGTCTTTATTTTGCAGGACAAAAAGGAGGAATTGCTCTGAGATTAAATAATACTTACAAAATTAAATAATCTCGAAATGAGTATTTACTAGCTATTTAGTGGACACAGTGTTCAAAAGGCGGGTTGATTTGAATAAGGATCATGGATTAGATCCAGAATCTAGACTTCAGATAAAATAATTTTTTATAAAAAAAATCTAACAAAAAATCAAATTTTAAAATGAACGACTCGTTAATCTTGGACACGGAGTCTCCTCCAGACCTCCTCCTCTTGGCCACAATGTCCTGGAATGCTTCAGACATCGGAGAAAACACAACAGAAGAGATCCAGTCGATGATGGAAAATAGTGCCATGACCTACACATACTGTAGTGAAAGTTGGCGTCAATTTTGGATCCCATTCCGTCAAAACTATCCGCCTGTCAAGTTAACTATGTGTTTAGTTGGGGTGGTCACAAATATTCTCAATTTGGTGGTATTCACTCGACCCAAAATGAGAAATCCTACTAATTTACTCCTGATTTCGTTGGCTGTGGCTGATTTACTTTGTTGTCTGAGAGAAGTGCAGTATGTGGGATGGAGTTACACAAACGTTTTCCCATGGGGGAGTTACCAGGGAACGGTCAATGAACTTGTCAACGATATTCTTATAAATGTACGTACAATTTTTTAGACGTGCCCGCATTTTAATTTAATTGCTAGTACTTCACTCTTAAAATAGAAGGAAAAATGTTGGGTGGAAAGTGGATTTTCTAGGGAATGAGGGAAAGTTACCCTTCAGAAGGTAACAATTACTCCCCGGGAAAAGAAGGAAACTGCTTTCCCCGGAGGAGTCCACAAATTCCCCCCAAGAACGGAAAATATCCCGAGGTGGAGGGACAATTCCACTCTTCCCCCCAATT
>WJFB01003933.1:0-11482 GCA_009870185.1 Pygmarrhopalites habei | reverse complement strand
GGGGGGGGGGGCCCATACCACACCCGCTCATACAGGCACACTAGGCTTTATGTAGATAGATAGAGAGGGTTAAGTAATCCAGAAATTTCCGGCTTTGAGCTTCCCAAAAAACATTTTTTGGCACTCTTGGCACATCTTCTATAATATTATCTTCCTCCTTCCACCACGGTGGAACCACAACAAGTTTCTACTCAGCCAACACAACACTAGCATATTTGCATAGGAGTTCATACGATTGGCTGAGAAAGGTTTAATTGCAAAAAATATTTCGCACATTCCAATTTATTTGAATTTATTCAGCCGCACCCTTTCGATAACTTTTTGCAAGAATATATAAGTTGATAGACTAACCAGGTAAATTTGAGTTGCGTGGATTTTGCAGATTTCTTTTCTAAAACAGGAATTTTTCTAATAGTGCAAAAATCTAAGGGCCATTTCTGCACACACAAATGTAAAATGGCGCCCAAGTTGGTTTTAAAATTTTAAAGTGAAATTGTGGCCTAGGACAGTTTGCTTGATAATTTCGTTTGCTTTATATTTACGGAATCGAAATTCAATTCTTCGTGAATCACGAATCGTGATTATTAAAATGGGAAATGGGAAGAAAAATGAATAGTCAAAATTTTAAATTTGGTTTTTCAGAATAGAAGTTCAAAATGGTACACAGTCGAGTGGTTTGCTGCTGTGGGGTCGACCGGTGGGCAATCCTAATTGCTTTGGTTCAAATGGTAATTTATGGTGTAAAAATTACGATTAATTCTGTATTTTGTTGGACAATTGAATGGGAGGGAAATTTAAATGTGGAATAATTTTGTGTGAAGGTGACAGCTGTCATTGCAGCAGCCATTATTTTTCCAGTCTTCTACGGTGTCCTAGGTCATGAGTCTACAGGTATAGCCATTTAAAATGAAGTGTCAAAAATGTCAATCCTGATGTCGGTTTTGTCCACATGATTTAGTTTTGAATAATCTTTAAAAATTTTGGTGGCGGGATTTTATCTAGGTTGGGGATTGTTGCTGTGTTGGTTAGTCTTGATTGTACTTTGTCTATCCGCGGCCATCGTAGCAGTTTTCTTGTTGGTTGGAGCTGAAGAGGTGCGTTTTCTAAATTTTATTGAAATACGACTGAAATTTTCAAAATTTAATTTTGAAGGGTATTCTGTAAATTGACAGCCTGTCAGTAACAGACTGAAACGTCTTGAAAGTCAAGACTTGATTTTGTAGTGAATTTTGAAATTTTTTTTGGTGATACTGATAATTGTATGGTAAAATTTGAATTTTTAGCGGCGTTCTCGGCTGCTCAACGTTTGGTTGCTGTACTCTCTGATATGTTTGGCGGGAGTTGTCCTTTTGAACATCCTGGGTCTTCTACAAGCACACGACGGATTACAGAATATCTTCCATATTGTGGCTTTGGGTATCAGTGTCATCGGATTCCTTTTCAGTATATGGGTCGTCTGGACTTTCAAGCGGGAAGTTGACCTTGACACGGGAAAGAGTGGTCAGCCAGTTTAACTATATTTAGGGTCCCAGGATTTTGCTTAGATTTGAGACATTTCAATTTAAATATGTTATAGATTTTAGAGTGTAAAAATAATTGAATATCGAATACTCAAATGTCACAATTTGCAAAATGTGTTTAATAAACGGTGTTCGGTTTTCAAAAAAATTTTCTTCTCTGAAACCTCTCAGTTTTTGGCAAAGGTTCCTGCCAAATCATTTACTACCGAATATTTTTACATGTACACTCTTAGAACAGAAGGGAAAGCCCGGAGAAGGGCAAAATGTTGCCCGGAGGAGTGGAACTTATACGGGAAACTTCAGGGGGAGGTAAAGTAATTTTCCCCGGAAGAAGGTCAAAATTGGGGGGAAGAGTGGAATTGTCCCTCCATCTCGGGATATTTTCCCTTCTTCGGGGGAATTTTTGGACTCCTCCGGGGAAAGCAGTTCCCTTCTTTTCCCGTGGAGAATTTTTACCTTCCGACGGAAAACGTTCCCTCATTCCCTGGAAAATCCACTTTCCACCCAACATTCTTCCTTCTACTTTAACAGTGTACATCTCTTCATACCTTTTTAAAGTGTTTCGACTGAAAAATATGAAATTGGACAGTTGGGAATTCTAGCAATTGGCATCCACTTTTTTGTTGACACAGTTCATAGTGACTCGCAGTGGCTTATCAATGTGTGTAAACTTTCTCACGTACACTCAACTCTTTTTTTACAAAATAGTCCAATTCAAACACGACCGAGTTTACTAATGTCTCGTGATATTACGCTTATCTCTTATCTCTTGTATCGTCACCTGACAAACAGCACAACATATTTGCTATCGCATAATTTGAGAGAAGACACGTAAAGACTGGGACAGTCCCTTTGATTGTTATTTTAATTCATTTCACTTTTTTCCGCCGCGGCAACCACAAAGTTTTGAAACATTCAATTTAATTGAAAGCGTATTTAAAATGTGACCTTAAAATTAATTTATCAGCATTCCAGCCAAAATCCCGTCAACAATGAATAGTCAAGAAAGAGTCAGGCTATTTTTTTCTCAGGAGGAATCCATTGTTGTTACAAGTGAGGGAAATTTAAAATCAAGTTCGTATGACATATTTTCAATTAAATATTTTTTTAAAATTTAATTGGCAAGATTTTTAAGGTTCCCACATTTATTTTTGTGTCAAATATTTTAGCTAATTACTTTTTGAAAATTGTAGCTCCCAGTTGTCACCATTTGCATCTTTGGAACTCGAGGGATGCCCAAAATAATGGACATTTGACTTTGACCCTTTCGAATGGTACACATATTGGTCACCAGCCAGAAGACGACGTTTCTGTTTCCTCCAAGGAGAATTCCATTCCTAATCAACAGATCAGTTCATTTTCAAATCCTGACACACAAAATGAAGAGAGATGTCCAGAAAAATCGTTGAGAATCCCTACCCGCTTGCTAGATGGCTCTGTTGTCGATGGATGGTGGCAGGAACAAACCACTTCGGATTTCACTGTTGTTCAAAATTCGGTCCCAACTAATTTTACACAATTGATAATAGAAGGGATTCAGGCGGGAATCCAAGTTCAAAAATTCAAGGACCAACTTACATTGATCTCTACCAAAAGTCCAACTGAATTTTTTGAAGTCATGACAGAAATTGTGTGGGCGTATCATTCTACAAGTCGAAACTCACAATCACACATAAATAGTGAGCAGGAAGATCCATTTTCGTAAGAAAGCTTTAGAAATTACAGTCAAGATCAGAGACTCTTATTTGACTCTCAAAGATCCAAATTCCAAAATATCAGGATTTTTTTAAAAATCCTCCTAGAATGTAGCAATACATCTGAATCTCTAAAACCCAAATTACGTCTGATGTTTCTAAGCTACTCAGAGCAGAGCTCCGCTCTTCAGAGGCTCAGAATGATGATTATTCAATGATCCCTTCGTCCAAGACCCTTCGACGACCTACCGTGAACAACCTAGAAATATGAAGGGAATTAATTTAGATCCCTCTGATTTTCTTTCTTTCAAGAGTAATTAAATTTGGGTCCTTGGAGATCAAATAAATCTGCTGAACCTGACTGTATTTTTGTCAAACAACTTTTTTAATAGCAAAACAATTGACATTATCTAAAGACTCCCTCTTTTCCATTCCGCTTAATCAATATTTATTGCACTTCAATTTCAGGAATTTCCCTTCCAAGTCATCTCCCCTCTCCCTCCCTTCACTCCTTTGCACCCAATTCGTGACGACTTTCGTCCGCACACTCGAATCCACCTTAACTTTGAAGAAAGTGTCTATCACCGAACTGATCACTGACTACTCCCTGCAACAACTAGAACGTACTACTAATCTCCCCCATCACACTCTCCTCGCCGTCTTCCGTTCCCGCAGTGACTCATTCCAGAAAACCCAGCGTCATCAAATCCAATCCAGTTTGAAAGAGTCGGGCCTCACTTCCGACTCCCTGTGGACTTTTGTGATGCTCAAGGAAGCTTACACTCATTTCCATGCCTACGAGTACATTTACAACCATCTAGTGACATCTAGCGAGAGTGATCAGATTGTTGCCATGGCAATGACCCTCGGTAAAATCTGTGTAGCTCACACCCTCCGAGAAAAAATCTCTTACAACATTTGCGAGTGTATCCTATGGGCAAAATATGTAGGAAAAATGGTGGAAGTTGACCAAAAATTCACACTAGATGGCTCTGCCTGTCTTTCCCTGTTCGAATTGCATTCTCAGGCCGTCCCAATTTTGATCCACGACGAAACCGACTCAATAATTAATGATCAGAACACCGAATCGAGTGACTCCTTTCGAAACTACCGGCGACCATTTCCATCCGAGCTGGAGGGACTGTACCAGCAAAAAGGTCGCCAAAGCCCTACAGAAAATGGAGTTCTCTCTAAGGAAAATGCCGAAATGTTGAAAATACCGCCAAATTGTCCCGAAAATGAGATTTCAGTGATGCACAATCTCTTCCAATGTTACTACACCAGTTATTCAAAAAGCGCAGGAGAAATGTCGCCAGAGGCTGTTAGAACATTGCAGAGTATTTACAGCAGACTTCTTTTCAATGCCAGAAGATGGACCCTTGAAAATTTTCTGGATGCAGAGCCATCTACTCAAATGTACACTTTGTACTTTTGGAAACCGCATACTTTGGAAAAAGATGCGCAGTGGATGTTCAAAGTGGGTCACATTTCTTTGAGTATGGCCGACGGTCTTTACATTAGTCATTGGCCTCAAACAGAAGATGTCACTAATGTACTCAAAGGGATCCCTTCAGGCCCTGTCTGGGAACTCCAAGACGATATCAAGTTCGAAGGTGGTCCACCAGACGCCATCGTTCAAATCCCTAGAGCCATCTTGTGTAATTGGAAAGTAGCTTCTTGGTGGGAGAAAACTTTGAGTGATCCCAATCATAAGTATTCGCTGTTGCATAAAAATTGTGCGCATGCGGTTTGTGAGGCCATTTTGATTGGTCTGACTGTGCCAAAATGGAAAGACAAGTTTCAGCTGACTACAGCCAAGAGACCAAGAAGTGTTTACAACGCTTTGAGAGAGATTGTGTGGCTGTACCATGCGGCGATGTCTAGTGGACCTAATGACTGCGCTGTGAATGGGTTCGGCGGGAACGAGAATTCAAATGGAAATGAAAGGAAGGGAAGAGGGGCGGACCATTCGTGAGTGTTTTAGAAAAAACCAGGGTTGGCAATGAAATGAAAACCCAGACCCAGGGTTTTATTGGGTTTAATTGGGTTTTTTGGGTCATAGAAATGAAAGACTCGGGTTTTTTCCATCTATAGGGTAGGCATACTGGGTCTTATTGGGTCTGGGTTTTAATGGGTTTTATTGGGTTTTTTGAGTCATTTGAAATAAAAAACACGGGTTTTTTCCAACCCTGGAAAAAACTATCAACCTTTAATGTCGAAAATAGTGGGGTTTGACTAGACCAGAACTGTGGGTCACGATAGGTCAAATGTCACGTGATCTAGTGTCCAATTGAGTCACGTAACCTTTGACCCAAGTGTCAGTTCAGATGTACCCAAGCCTCAGTGCTCATTATAAGTTTATGTTTTGTGACCACGACCACAGGGCCATTAAATGTCACGTGATCTAGTGTCCAATGGGGGCACGTGACCTTTGACCTGAGTGTTAGTTCAGATGTAGCCAAGCCTCAGTGCTAATTATAACTTCTGTTTTGTGACTACAGAGCCATTTTGCATCTTCAACTGCCGGAAAACCTCCGCCTATTTGTGACGACCTTTGCCCGTCACGTGATCGAGAGAATGGACCAATCTCGAACTTTCCCGCTACAGGAATTACAAAAGAGTTTATTACTGTCTGTCAATTCCCTCTCTTTCTTGGATTCCGACTACTGGCTTCTGAATCCGACTTCCAATGACGATTCGACCTTTGACCTCGAATCGTTCATGCTGACAAAATTGGAGGAAGAAGGACTGAACCAAAGGGATATTGCGGTCCTTCAACTAATCCAGTTATCCTTGGAGCACTTCTTGATCTACGAAGATGTTCTGAGTCGACTGACTGTAAACTCCAAGCGGGATTCAGGGGTCATCGTAAAATTGGCTCAATCCATCGGACGAATCTTTTTCCGTTACGCCCGTTCCGAAAAAATGAACTGTACCAATATTTCGGAGGCTATAGCCTGGGCCAATGAAAAGAGGATGTGGGAAGTGAGTGAAGTTTATGACTACACTGAGAAAAATGTCAAGTGGGGTGGAGAGCCAAATGTCACAAAGATTTCTTTGTATGACCTTCATGTTAATTGTGTAGCTGTTTTTAAGAAAGATGAGAAGACCAAGGATAACTCGGACTGTGTGTGGACAGCCAAGGATTTTGTAACGGAGGAAATGTCCAAAACACAAATTGTGAAGGGATACTTCTCTCCTCCGTTGGATTCAAGGGTCAAGTGTGAACACAAGTATTTTCGGAGACCTTTTGGTTCGGAGTGGAAGATTTTTGATGCATGGTTTCCTGGTACAGAAAGAAATGCGGAAGGGACTGGAGAACAAATTCCGTTTCAAATTTTTAATAGTGAGAGTGGACTACTAATTAAAAATGTTAATAGTTTTAGTGTGTCATCGAAGGAGAAGAGGAAGAAGTGGACTTTGGAAACAATGAGCATGCTCTACACAATTGTGAATATGGTCGAGGAAGAATGTGATAGTTGTGATAACAATAGGATTGTCAAACAGTTTTTGAACGTGCAGAAAAAATTGAGGGAATTTGTGTCCAGTTTTATGAGACATAAAATTGAGAAAATGATAAAATAAATAAGGTTTACTGGAAAAAATGCTGGAAATGTTCTATTATTTTTATTTTAGTGGCAAGCAGTGTTATTGATACTTTTAAAATATCATTTGCTATTGAGGTCAAAGGTGAACTGGTCACTTCTAGGTCATCGACTCGAGACGAAAGTGATGTGGTTCGCTCAAAAACTATTTTTTTCTAAGAATTTGGCGAGATTTTTTTTTAGAAATTCGACTGGATTTGTACAATTTTGGTCAGAAATTTTCGTTATTTTGCATTATATCGAAATTTTCGAACAGGTTGTAAGCTAGCAGGATTCATCGAACGTTGCTCAATAAAATTTGAAGATATTCTACTGAGCATGTTAGTAGAGAGGAATTTTTTTGAATTACAAAGATTGAACTATCATTTCGAGACAGAAGGGTCGTATAAAATTCGATAATGTTTCGATAGAGATACGATTCTACACATTCGTGATGACATTCTCGTCGAATGATATCCGACTACTGTCCCGTCTTTGATATCTTACTTGATCATTCAGTTCCTTCTCAACACTTTCCCGCCTCTTCATTTTTCCTGTGTAGAATCGAGCTCGTTCAGATTCAATACATTTGTCTCCCGCTCCCAGGACGGGTAATTCGTTTCTGCAGATGTGGTCTACTAGTCCAGCGCCCAGGGAGTCGCCAAGAACGTTCACTAGCGTTCTGAATCGGTCTCTGTGAATCGAAGCAAAAATTCGTTGAGCAAACACTTCCTCGAATTGAGCACAGTACATCTTTTAGTAAAAATTTTTTAGGGCTTACAGGATCCAATCGAGTGGAATGATGTATGAAATGTAGGCTCCGGACAGTCCAACAGAATTGAGAACCATTATCATCGTCACTAGACCAGCGTGCGGAATCCCAGCTGCCCCCACACTAGCCGCTGTTGCTGTCACACTTCGGTCAAAATAAAATTAAAAAATTTAGTTAAAAAATTCAAGTTCCCGTCAATTCTCACTTGGTCGTCCATTAAGAGACGACGGAGTACGTATTAGAACAAATCCGGTACGAAATTACACGAATTACTAGAAAGAGTTCTTTCCCCAAAAAGGATTTCATAAATCTTTTTTTTGTTCAAAAAACAAATAGAAAAGATTTCATAATTTTTTTTAAAAAATGGAAAATGGATGTTGCTACCTAATTGCCATAATATTGCCTAGACTCAGAGTAACGCCTTGCAGTTGAGCGATGAAAATTGCTGCCACAGCTTCGTAAAGTGCCGTTCCATCCTACAAAATATATTTAATCAAAATTTGGCTTCTCAATTAAATTGAAACAATCCAGAAATTATTTTGTTTCAAGATTGGCCGGGAAAATCTTACCATATTAATTGTAGCCCCTATTTACAATGGTAGGACAAGAAGAAAATACAAAATTAAGGAAGTGTTGCAATTTATTTACGAAATTTTTTTTATTTTTTTTACCGATTGGAGCTACAAAACGAGACACTCGGGAGTCAACTCCGTTTTTCTGTTCCAGGCAGTCCAGCGTTATAGGCAGGGTAGCTGAACTAAATTGCAATTATACAAAAATATTTTTCATGATTTGCCAAAGAAAATTATTTTTTTACAAAAAATTTATTATGTGTGTACAATATACCTGGATGCAGTACCAAAAGCCGTGACCAGAGCTTGCGTCATATTCTTCATGAACTGCAGCGGAAGTTTCCGAGTGATGACAGTGTAGATCAAAGGTAGAATCACAAAACCATGTACGAATAATCCAAGAAGGACAGTCAAAAGGAACCATCCCAATTTACTCACAATCTCACTCAAACTCTCTGCTGCAAGCATTTGAGCAGCAATCAGAAAACAGACACCGACAGGTAGGAACCTGAAATCCAATTTTATATCATAAATCAAGAATAATTCTTGATTCTATTGCCAATTATTATTTGCAATAGAATACCAAATCGTTGGAAAATGTACAAAATTCCTCGTACCAGACAACCCAATTGGTGATGATCATCATGGCTTCAGACAAAGCTTTGAAAAATTGCAGTAGTGGTTTGCCATTCTCCCCCATTTTGCAAATACAAGCACCGAGTACAGTAGCAAATACAACCAGTCCCATAAAATTTGTACCCTTCTCTGCCTTGAACGCCATTTTCCACTCACTTTGAGGTGGAAGAGCTTAAAAGTTTTGTTAAAAAATAAAATCACTTAAAATCAAAATTCAAATGAGATTTAAAAAATGGCGGGCTTACTTTTATTCTCAGCCAAATCCATGTCGGGCATAATGAGGACAGTTTGGTACTAGTAAAAATAACGACGTAAATTTTAAATGATTATTTTTAATTGGCATTTAATTACAGCAGATAATTTGGTTACCTGATGGATTGTCGCTTCGATGATATTAGGCGGGAACATGTTTCTACAAAAAATTTGAATATTTTTACTGAAATTACTGAACTCTGATGACAGTTCGATGACTGACTGGTCGGTCGACTGTACCTGACTAAATCCATGAGAGTGTCAGCTGTGGTGACATTCATTGACCTACTCGGTAGTTCCAAGTTACCCGTGTCCCCTTTCTTCCCTGGATGAATGGTCATGACGAGAATGACACCCAGAATGACAGCAAAAACAGTTGTGACCATGTAGTACGTGACTGCCCGGACACCAATCCGTCCACAAGAAGTCAGGTCAAGGGAACCAATGGCTGAGATGAGTGACGAGACAATTAGAGGAATGATGATAACTTTGAGCATTCGTAAAAATATTTCTCCAACAAATTTCACATAGATTTGTTCCCTTTGTGTCCAACTCCGATTACGGGAGAGTCTCAGGATGATCCCGACTGTAATCCCCGATAACACCCCGATGACTGTCAGGACTGTCAAAAGATTTATCCATCTTCTGGAAGTTCGTTTACTCTTGCTGGGTGGAACTGTCCTGGTGTCCATTGGTCAGATGTTTTGAAATCTTTGTGGAAAAAAAGTTAACAGTGAAAATAAAATAATTTGGGAAAATTCGATGAAAAAAAATATTCAGCTCTGAAAATGTTTCGTAAAGAATACTCTTAAAATTCTGAAGAAGACAGAATAGCAAAAATTTAATTTGTCCAGTGTAGAAACTATCAGGGACATTAGACACTGCTTTTTTCCACCTCGACACTTGACCCTTATCCGCCGCCGCGGAATTTATCTTTTCATGATTCTTTATTAATGTCAACTAAGCATTAATGGTTGGAGTAATTGTGCCATTTGAACTCTCAACTCCTTTCAAGTATGTAACTTGGCCTTTATCTTGGCTCTCTCTCTCTCGTCAAGCCATAGTCTGCTGCGTAAATGTGTATGTAATAATGAAATGTTGAATTTTAAAACATTTTTCAAGAAACTACTTTCCAAATATTTACTTAAGTAAAATATTTTTTGAAAATAGCAAGGGTAATTTGAACGTAGAAGGATGACGTCTAAATCATGTCATGTCAGTCACATCACTGTGTGTGTGTGTGTGACAAAATGCTGTGGATTCTAAAATGTGGAATAATTCAATAAGAATTTTATATAAAATGTTAAAATTATGCTCACATGAAAATTCAGCTGAAATGGAGCTGTAACCAATCGTTGACCGCAATGGCACAAAAGATAATAATGTAGATATTTTTAAAAACACTTTGAATAGTTTGAAAGAATTCACTTGAGAAGTTGTTTTAGTTTGTTGGTTACCCGACAGTCATTAATACTCAAGTTAATAGTGTGAATTGACTGAGTCTGAGCCACACACAAACTCTTTACTTGATAACCTTTTCAACTTCTTCCCAAACTAAATGGAACTCGGATGAACAAGTTTTTTTTCCTAGAAATAAAGTAATTTGTAGAGAAGAGTAATCTTAATTTCTCGTTGTGGAAAATTTTGACACGTGTGTGTGTGTTTAGAAAAATGCACATTTTTAAAAAACGAAATTAGTTAAATATTCATTACTTTATTGGTTTCAGGGTATGAAAATATACAAAATATTAATTTGTATTACCTCAAAATAGATCATAGCTTCAACCTCAACTGACATAACATTTTAGCTATCGGCCATCTGGACTCTCAATTTTAATCTTTTCAAATTTAAACTCAGAAACTGTAGGGATTTTGGGACGGATGGATGCGGGTGACAGGATCCGAGGTCGTCGTGGACCCTCATCATTCCAGTTTGGTACAACTGCTATTAAATACTGGGAAGTTGGATCAACAATGCGTGGAGTATTTGTTGAAACTTCTTTTTCAGGCAAACTTTCCTCTTCAACTTCTGCTTCGAAGTCAGATTCTTCCCATCCATTCCAGTCTTTAAGTTCTCCTTGGATCATCATTTCCAGATTTTCTGTGGATAAAAACAATAGTTTAAAATTATTTTTAAAATAATAATCTTTAGATCAATACATATAATTACATAACATTGGACAATGCAATAAAACCATTTGTTACTCACCCGGGTCTGACATGACTTTACAGATTTCCTCCCGATTTCTTCCATACTGACTTAAAAGTATTTCATTTATTGTTGGAATGTAGACTGGATTCAATCCCCAGATTGACAACTTACGGACCCCTTTCATTTGTCCTCCATACTTTTCGAACCATTTATTTTGAGATAAACTATGCCGAATTGAATTTTGCCAACATCTACTTGCTGATTTGTAGTAGGGGAAATGGTGACTGAAAAGATTTTCAA
>WJFB01003932.1:0-11487 GCA_009870185.1 Pygmarrhopalites habei | reverse complement strand
ACACACACACACACACAAACACACACATAAGAGGACCGTGTGTTGTGAGTCCCATTATTTTATTTCCCTGTTTTGATGAGGGAGTTGTCGTTGTCGTAACTGAAGAAAGAGAGAGAGAGAGAGGGAGAGAGAGAAAAGGTCTCAAATCGATCGACATGACAATCAATATAACAAAAGAAGAAAGACAAGGGAGGGAAGGGAGAGGAGGGGACGAAGAAGAAAAAAAAAGTAGTAATTATGAACATATGATTGTCTATTGTTATTATGATTTAGATTGCCCATTTTCAATTTCTCATTCTCGTAATCACTATTATTTACTCCCTCCCCCAACTTTTTATGTGTGTTTGTGTGTGTGTTGTGTGTAAGTATGTGGAGTAATATTCAGGGTCAACCAGTCAAGCCTGAGCTTGACTTTGAGTTGTATGTTTGTGCAAAATCGTGTGTCGTGGCGTATCGACTTGACTTCCTATTTAGACACACACACATACGTATACATACACACACGCACGGTGAAACAGGAAAATCCAGGAACTTTGATTAAAAATTAAAGAGAAAACCCTCTCTTTCTCTCACTCTAATCAACTTTCTCCATTCCACATTTGAGAACCAAAGAAAGAGAGTTTCGAGAATTTGAATAATAATAATAATTTCCGGACATTTCTTTTTTACAACTCGTATCTCAAAAATCTTGGAGACAAAATTCCACCATATTTTCTCTGACACACACAAAAGGAGCAGAATGCTAAGAGTGGGTTTAAATTATGTAGAAAATGTGGCTGAAAAAAATGGGAAAACAACAAATTTATGATAATAAAACTGACCTTTTAAATCTCTCGAATGTCCTTTTCCTCACTTTTCTTCTTTTTTTTGGTTACACAACGGAGTCAAATTTTACGACGTTCCTTTCTTCCTCCAATAAAAATTCGGACTTTTCCTTTTTTCCTCTGGAAAAACGAGTGTTCGTTTAAGGACTCTTGGTGTGATGAAAACAAGGATTCTTCTTTTGATGATTTGGCCAAGGAAATCCGAGAAAGATAAAGAATTCCTGTTTCTTTCTCTTCTCCTTGTTTATTCCGTAATCAAATGGCGTTGACAAAAAAACTGGAGGGTGTGTGTGTGTGTCAAAGTCACCCAGTAGGATGATAGAATTGACGTTCTTTTCCCCTTCAGCTAGAAGGACAAGAGAATAGAAAGAGAGACAGAGAGAGAGAAAAAAGGAGGAGACGATCAGAGGAACCCAACTCACTCACTCAGACTTTCTCGAGCACTGAGAACGAACGACGAGGACTTTACTTTACTACGACGGACAAAAAGGAGCTCTCTGATGAGGAGGGAGACGAAGAAGACGTCTTTTTGGAATCGATGTGAACTGTGTGTGTGTGAACTGTGTGTGTGTGTACTGTCTCTCTCTCTTTTCTACTATAAAGTTGGGATGGTGTTGACCCACAGATTCGCACACGCTCGATCCTATCCCTGTGTAATGTATAACTCCTCCACTATCTCCCTGCGTGTGTTGTGTGGATGTGTGTGCCTCTCTCTATCAATTCCCAGCTTTTGTATATCCACCTTGTACTATACAAAAAAAGATAGCGCAGCTTTTCCCCAACACACAGTACACACACACACGCTCTGGGTTGGTAGCAGCTTCACTACACACTTTACTGTCAGGCTCAGCGAATGAACGAACGAAGCAAGCCGTTCATCCACACATACACACACACAGTAGGAGAAGGGCAAAATATAATGCTACGCAAAATTCTCTCTCTTTTTCCTACACACACACGTATATACTAGTAAGGACATACATGCACTTTCGCTACTTGTACCTCGTGTGTGGTATATGTAGAGTTCGAGTATTTCTCAGGCTTTTGAGTCTACGTAGCAGCAGTAGAAGCAGCAGCAAAGTTTTTGAGTTGAAGCAGAAAGCTCAGAGTTGGAACAAACTGGAGAGAGAGCGAGAGAGAAATAAGTTGGGGCTTATAATATATTGTATGGCTCCACATTTTCACATACATTTTCTTCAAGCCTTCCCCAGCCGCATGCGTTTCATTTCGAACAGAAGAAACAGAAGTGTAGACACACACATTATATCATAAGTCCTCTTCTCTCCCTCTCTCTCTCTTTCTCTTTCCTACTTGACTATGTATGATATTTTAATATTATTTTCCTCATATCCAAAAGCTTGAATGCTTTTTGCGTCTCCAGTTGCAACACACACACACAGGAGGGTATGGCCAACCTGAAAATCCTGGGATGTGTACGAGAGAGAGAGTGAGAGAGATTGTGTGTGTGCAATATGCAATGTGAAAAGGGAGAAAATGAGGTGCTTTTCGACTCTTACCAGAGTATCGAAAGTGGAGGTACTCTACCACACACACACACACTCACACGAGGCTCAACCCATGTTGACATACAATTCGAAAATCCGGACTTGCAACTCTTCTCTCTCTCTCTCTCTTTCTCTTGTCTTTGTCAGTCTTCTCGTCCTTGTGTGTGCGTGTGTGTGAATGAGTGTGTGTGAGTTTGCATAAAGTGTACTGTTTTACACACATTCAAATTATGCTGAGGAAGCTCCAGCTGCTACTACTTTCCTGTCTTTGTAGTACAAAGTTTGTACCACAGTTTGTGATACTGATGGTGGCTGTGAAGGAGAAAAAAAGGTGCTAAATGCACACCCTGTACAAACACTCTGTGTTTTTTTCCCTTTCTTCCTTCCCATCCCATTATATTCCCTTACATCATTTTCCCTTCTCCATCAAATTTTGACCTCTCTTTCGCTCTCCTTGTGTGAGTGTGTGTTTACTTTGAGGGAAAATATGTCTGGATTATTAATGTATTCATGTACTATTTTGTGAGGTTGTGCAATTTTTTTTGCCATCATTAATATCCTTGTCAAAAAAAATTGTAAAAATTCTGAATGTGGATTCCAGATGAGAGTAAACATTTTGATGATAGGAGTCTTTGTGTAGCCATGAACTCTCTCTCTCTCTCTTGTACTATAATCACGAGTACAGAATCAAGGATTATGTTTGACGGTGTGTGTCTTTATCCTTACATTTAATGATCCATTATATTTACACCGTAAATATAATTCAATTACACCTGACCTCAATCAAGTCTCACCAATTTTGAAGAGGCTCTTTTCTAGCAGAAACTGAATTTACTCCATATTTAATATTGTAAAGGGAGTTCGCAGTCTTCCTGTACCTCAATTTTCTTTCTACACACAAACCTCTTTGGGTTGTAATTGTCCTTTTACGGTATCCTCTTGTTTGTATTTCTGTACAAAGTATTGACTTTTCTCCTCCTCTGCATTGCTCAACACACACGTCATACACACAAAAAATTCACATCTACATTTAATTACACCGGACAAATTTAAATGGTGTATCACAAACACACACACACGGATGTGTAGTCCTAAACAGTGTATCACGTTGTGTGTGTGTGTGCGGAGGGAAAACACATCAACATTTAATTAAGACTGTTGAAAAATGAAGCAGATGGGCCGATGCCATGTTTGGGTTGGTCCTCTTCTCCTCAACAAAATTCAGTCTCACAAACTCCGCCTTGTATTGGAAGAGTGAGTGTGGACTCTGTAATTAGTACATGTTTGTCAATTAGTTGGTGGATGGGTGATGCTTGTGAATGAGTAAAACATTCATGAGAGTTCCTCTCTCTCTGTCCATGTGACCTTTGAGAGAAGCTGTCAATATATAATTCCGAGTCCGCACGACACGGCTTCATTAGAGTCATCATTGATACAGTCCGATCATCCACTCCCCCTCTTTTGCATCTCTAAGACTAAGGATGCGGAAAAAACTAAAATCATTGGATACTACTAAGCTACTTGACCAATTTTTTCCGACATTGATGAATTCGATAAGCATAAACAGCACATCATGTGCCAAAGACAAGAGGAGAGGGAGTGGATTAAACTCAAGTCCATTTAAATATTACGTAGCAACCATGATTTTATGGCTCATCAAACCCTTCAAAAAATGGACGCCGCTGTCAAAGCCCCCTCAAACACACACACACACACACACACGAGCGAGCCAGGGAAAAATGTAAATGAATTCCGATCAAGACAGGGCTCCATTAAAAAAATATCAATTTTTTGCGAGGCTCATCAAAACTACATCAAGAGATAGAGAGTGAGGAGAACCGTCATCATTCCTCAAGTCGAGAGAGAGAGACGTTGTCAAAGGAAACTTTATATATTAAATTTTCTGACTCTCCAAATTTGAAGAGTCACAGTGTCAAAAGGAGAAGAGAAGGATGAGGAGCACCATTCAAATGATTCTAATTTGGTGGGGGAAAAACACTTGGTCACACACACACACACACACGCATCCACATGGCTCGAGGAAAAGCCACGAGAGGAAACAGCATGAGCAAGTCTCATCCTCCGGATTAAATTGGAAGACTGGAAATCAATAGTGAATTGGGCAAGGATGATTGTGGCTCTGGAGACACACACACACACACACATTACACTCGGAGAGAGAAAGAGAGGATTCAATTTGAAGGAGGGTAAAGGCAGCCTCTTGGAAAAAAAGATTCCAACTCGAACAGTCAAATCCTTGTGAATCTCTCGATTTTATTCTGCAAATGCTCTCTCTCCTGCATCTTCTTCCCCTTGTCTCTCTTCCTATCTCTCTCTTGTGTGTGTCTAACCTTTTATTATAGAATGGAGAAGGAGAGAAGAGTAGGAGAGAAAAAACTAAGGTTAGCTCAGAGTTTGACATTTAAAACGTGCTTCTCCCTCCGTCTTCCCTCATTTCCTAGGTACTGCAGTCCCGGATCATAAATAACTGGTTTCAGCCATGCTTGAACCGACTCTACATGCCAATTTACATTATTCACTATGCAACTCTGTACAATATCCCCTGTACATCTCCCCCCCTCTCTCCCAACTGTTAAATTGAGTATTTTATCCAACGTGAACTGTTCCTCCTCCTGTTCTTCCTACTCCTTTTCCATACTTACATGGGAGTTAACACACACATACACACACACGTCCACCACGACTCTGGTCTCGTTGCAGTCCGATTTAATATTTATACATGAAAAGTGCAGACAAAGTTGAAGTTATAAAACCACAAAGAAAATGAGTCCCGAGTCCACTCTTCCTCATACAATTTTAATCAAATTGAACCGTCCAATTTAATACCCGGAGGGACGTGCGGACGAAACAGAGAGAGTCAAGAAGACGCGGCCGCCTCTTCGAACCATCGTCCGTCCAACAGCCACATGGACGATGGACATATGAAAGGAATAAAGTAAATATTTTATGGGATTACTCGCTCTCTTCTCCTAACTACCTTGTCCTCCTCCTCCTCCTAGTCTGTAGTTATTGGATGGAGACAAAAATCAACAAAGAAATAAAAATAATTCCCATCTCTATCCCTTCCCCTTACTATTTCAACATACAATAAGAAATATCCCCGGGTATCAAAAATAACGCTATGTTATCCCCGATACAAAAAAACTGGGAATCGAATTGAATTTTCTGTATTGGTCTCTTCTCTTCTAAAGCCATTTCACTGGATTATTTACAATTTACATTTATGACAGGGAGTCTCCTCTAATCGATTCAACGGACAAATCAATTGACATTTTGTTAATTATGAACCATTCCGCCCCTCCTCCACCTTCCACCCTTTTTTTAAATGGTTCAAAGGATAAGAGGACATTTTCCAATCCCCTCTGTCACTCAATCATTTAAATGACAGAGGATTTTTAGCATGTGTTAAATCTGTGTTTGTACAGTATTATTTGTAATACTCCAAACACACACACTCACTTCTAAAAGACACACGCGATCATTCCCCTGTTGACGGAGTGTACACAGGAAAAGAAGTATAAGAAGAAGAAAAGACTTTGTACTCTGAAATCGATACTCGGGTGGAAGAGATACAAAAGAGTTGTATGATAATGTGTGTGAACATAATTACTATTCTACGTACGAAGAATGGGGAATAGCAAAGTCTGGTTTGTATGGACAAAAGACTCGATCCTCCTGCTCTGATTTCTTTCTCTCTTTTTCTTGACTTGTGTGACTCGTGTGTGCTTGGCTTTTAAATTCTTTCCCCCTTTTTTCCTAAAAGTTTATCATCAACCATATCTTTGCTCCTTGTTTCTCAGCTCTGTACTGTACTGCACTGGAGTAGGAGGTAGTGGAAGGGTGTATGAATAGAAAATGTGAAAAAGTTCTTCACATTCAAATAATCCTCTGTCTTTTTTTATATTCAGATTGAGTTCAGGAGAAGAAAAGGGCAGACTGAGCAATCCCATATAGTGAGACTCTTCAAATTATAATTTCCCCTCTCCTTGTCTCTTTTGAGTGTGTTCAACTCTCTCTCTCTCTTCTTAAGCCCAATGTATTAAGCTTAACATCCTACATGTACTACTTTCCGTGTGTGTGTCTCGTCAAAAAGGTTGAAAAGGAAGCCTTGAGCTAGACTGGAAAGTTTTTGGAGAGGGAGAAATAATAGTTTTTACAATATCTGAATTGCAAATACGAAGAATCTGCTCTCTTCTTCCTCACTACTCCCTACCCTGCATAATATTGTATTTTATTATCCGCATACAAAATATACATGGAGAAATAATACAATTCAATCATGAAATAACACAATCTATTATATAATGTATTTCCAACTCTCCTCCTCATTTTTTCTCTCCTTCTTCACTACCTCGACCAAGAGGGAGGGAGGGAGGTTGGGTGATGATGGCTTTTTTAGTTTGAATTTCATTTATATCTTCTCTATCCATTTGTTTGTTGTGGCTAGGTGTTCTCGTGTGTGTGTGTGTGTACAGTCAACTGTGAATCATCCGCTCAACACTTGCCTCATTTTTTTCATGAAATTTCAGTTCATTCTCTCATTGAGGGGGAGAGAGGATGATTCTGCCTTTCTTCATATTAGATTATAGAATTTCCAGCCTGCCTGGAGGGCTTCCACATTTCTTGAGGCAATCCATATCATTACACACTCATTCCGTGTGTGTGTGTGGAGAGAGAGGTATGAGGGAATGAAAAAATCATCATGTCACGTCACACACACACAATCATCTGATTTGAAGGTACATAAACATATTTTCCAAATGGCACACACACACCCCTCCCTACTCTCCTTTTTGGACTGACATGGTAATATTATAGGATAATATTTGCACTTTTCCCATTACATTCGCAAACATTGGTATTACCATACTTGTGTGTATCCCACGTACACTTTTCCTCCCTCTCTCTTCAGGGCCAAGTGTCGTTGTGTCAACATGGAGTGAGAAGGACATTTTCCCTCATTCTCTCTTCCATTTATGAGAGCCCTGTATTTTTAGAAAAATTCAACACTTTCCATTCTCCCTGGAAAGTACTCGAGAGAGTCGGGGAATAAAAATAAAAGTCAATTTGGAGCGGGTGGTTAAATGAACGTTTAGAATAATTTCTGTGTGCTCATCTCCTGGTATCCATACACAGACAGAGACACACAGGTAACTCTTGTGGCTAATTGAGACTTTCACCTGTTCCATCAAAATCGATTTCTATTTAAATCCCCCCTGTTAACACAACACACACACGCATTCAAAAACCCATTCGTGAGGTTCATGAGGGACAAATTGAAGCCCATTTGCAATTAATTCTCCTCTTCTCAACACACTTCTCACATATTTCTCTCTTCTGGATTCTCTGTCTCCCTCATCCTTCCTCCTCTCCACATGAAAGTTGTTTAGAAATTGAGAGAGAGAGAGAGGGAGAGAGGAGGAGAGTGACTACACATTTACTGACTTGACATTGGTAGTTAGGGAGCTCTGGAAATTGGCAACAGGGACAAGAGTGAGCTATAATAGTAATAAAGTTGTCGACTGGATAGAGTTGTTGAATGAGAGCTAGACTCATGAATTGTTATTAATTGACGCTTGTCATGAAGCCGAGGAGGAGAGACAATTATATTGTATTGGCATTTCTTTTTTTAGCAGACTCTCTCTCTCTCCCCTTCCAGAGATCCCATGCAATTCAATTCTATGGAGCATTACAATAAACTGTGTAACAACTTTATTTCCTCTTCCATTCTATTCTATTCTCTGTATTTCTCAATCCTTAGAATAATGACTGGAAGAGTTTGGAACTGGAGAGTCAGCTTTTGGCTTCCCTTCCCTCCCTCCAAAAACTATTTAAATGACTTGGAGGACTCAACTTTTGTTGTGTGTGTGTATACTGTATTGTACTTTAACACACCAAAATTAAATGGCCTTTTCCCTCCTTTCACAGAGTCCTCATTTAAATTGTTGTAGAGCTGGTGAGGATCGTGATGGAAATTAATGTCTGAGGCTGGAACATGACACTCTTTTGACTGTACGTACGTGTGTTGTGTAGCATCAAACTTTAAATGAAAATGGAGGAGGAGGATCGCCATTTAAATAACCCGTGAACATCTTGTCAATTCAGTTCTCTCCACCAAGAATGACAAGAGACGAGAGAAAGGGAGGGGGGAAGTGGGGAAAGGGGGGTATATTTCTAATTACTCTGTCGTCGTCGTCAATAGTTTGAGGACGACTACAACAACGTTAAATTGTCTGTTTAGCATCGGTTGAATGTACAAGACCTGGAGCAATGTGTTTGTCAATTGTATTATTCTGTTTTGTGTCAGTCCACACACACACACACACAATTTGGATCGAGAGACAGTCCCTGACTCTTGGGGAAAATATAAGAGAATATATGGTTATGTGTACAATAGTACACACACAGTTGAGTGTGAGTGTTTGGATGGGGGAGACAGGACGACTGTCAAATAATAATAATGTAAAGGGGGAGAGGGGAAACGATGTAAATGTCATGTAAAGTTATTTGATGATGATCATGATAAAAATTATATGAGAGAGAGAGTCCTGAAGGGGAGAGACATAGGACATCGTTACAGCCAAAGTTGAAAGATTATAGTAAAAGAAAAGTAGAGTATCGTATCTCGAGGGGATTTATAAGAATTGAAATTTATTTCAAAAAGAGTTTTCACACAGACTGTGTGACACAGTCAACTGTGACGATGGACAAGAACAAACAGGACGACATGTTATATTTTATACAGAATGTAATGGGAGGCTTCCTTCACTATTGTCTGAAAAGGAATTCATTGTCTCAAGTGTGTGTGTGTCTGTGTAGTAACATTAAAAACACACCCACCTCTCGGACCAACTCTCTCTCTCTTCTGAAGTGATGTAATGTGGCTCTCAAAGATATGCATATCACAACAGTAGAGAGGCTGTGTTTGTGTGTGTATGCAGTATGTACTACACGGACAGACTACTGTATTCCAAATTGTCAAATCCACGAGAGAGATTTACATTGACGGGTGAGTGTGAGTGAGACGTAAAACTTTATGCAGGTGCTGAGAGGAGGGGGGAAGTTGAACAACGAAAAAAAACGCTTACGTCATGTCATAACCATTGCCATGGATGTGAGACAGAGAGAGAGAGACAGAGGGGATTTTTTTCCATTAACAGAAAGTGGCTTTGGAGTGAGAGACTTAATGCCCCAGTCGTCTTCTCTATCTCTCTTTTCTGTCATTTTCCCCCTCTGCACATTACCCGGGTATCCATCCACTCTTTCTCTCTACTGTGTGTGTGTAATATCCTGTATGGCCAAAAAAACTAAAAGCTTCAATGTCATTAGACTACTATCCCCCTGAATTTTGATCTGATGATGATGAGTCCTACGCATGCATAAAGTACATGTGGAGACAGCATTGTGGTCAAAGTCTTTTCGCCCGGGTAGAGTTCGTCAAAAATACGGGCCAAAAGTTCAGCCCCCGCTGGGGATCGGACCCAGGACCGCTAGTTCACTTGCAAGGTACAACACAGACCACATATATAGTGCTATACAAGACTAGCGCTGAGCTACGGAGGCGACTGCCTTTGTGCTTAAATGGGCATTAAGACAAGAAGGAGGGCGAGTCGGTGGGGTCAAAACTCCTCCAGGGTTATCCGGCTTTAAAAGTAACTTTGTACATTGTTAAAAATTATATGGATGGCTAAATGGGCAATGAGCCGAAGTGTCGGTAAAATCTATGCGTCGCACATGCTACACGAATACGATTCGCCATTGAGTTTAAATCCGACACTTCGGCTCATTTCTCATAGCCATCCATATATAAAATATAATAAATATAAGTCTTTTAAAATTGTGTGAACCATCGTTGATGGTTTTATTTAAAATATTTTGACAAGTTTCAAAATTGTAGGGGATATAATATACTCGTCTCTCTTATCGTGATGCCATCGTGGGCCAGTAATGTTCCAGTAAGTTGACAACTTTGAGTTCTATTTTTTAACAGCATATAAAAAAATCTTGCACAACAAAATATTGACTAATATTTTGTATTCTCATTTGTAGAGTTGTGAAGTCCTATCTCCTATCGCTCCCTATGTGACCATTGCCCATCATCATGTTTACCCTTGTTCTACAAGATTACAAAGTTTACTAACTAATTATTAATAATTCTCAAATGACTGTCAGAATCTTTTCTACTTTGTAATAAAAGGGAGAGACTCTCCAAGACACCTCACAGATCTAGAGTATATTCAATTCAGCATATTCGGAAAGTTAATAATTTATTTTACAAAAATTACATTACTTAGAAGTCTCAGAGTTGACGGTTTTGATAATTTAAATAGTTTCCAAACCACTAGTAAGTAGTAAAAAGGATTATAGTAATAAATTTAGATACTATAGTAGTAGTTGTAATAGTAGTAGTAGGATTAAATGAACTTGAAATGAAAAATAATATTATAAGAACTATCGACAAAGAGTTGCATCAATCTGGCTGAGGGAGGGAAGAGCTAATTTGATTCGTCGACGGTAGTTGGGATCTTTGCCTAAATAAAAATAAACAAAGAGAGAGAGACAATTAGGTATATTTATGAAATACAATTTGTACACAATACAAAATTTTCAATTAATGTATTGTTAAAGATGAGAGAAAATTGAGAGGGCATGTGCCCAAATCAAATATAATTATTCATGCATTGATATTGTTATGTTAAAGATACTACATTTATATCAATTACCATCTTGCCAAACAGGATTACGTTCCAAGTAGATCGTCGCAAGGCTCATGTGTCTTAAATTTTCTACAATACAAATAAATTATTTGAAATAATATCACAAAATTACAATCATGTCTTCACTCTCAAGTAACTAAAGCTTTCAGTGAAAGCTTTATTAAAGCCTTTCACGGTCAATCGGCACCTACAAACTACCTAAATACATACGAGTCATATGATATGAGAATATGACATTTGAAAAAAGCTGAAACCGTCACACACACAAAGATGATTGTAATTAGACATTTTAAAAATATTGTTACAAACCTAGTTGGCCCCAATCTTCCAATTTATTATCGTTGAACTGAAAATAATAAATGAAAATATGTACCATATTTTAAATATTTAGCCAAAATTAAATAAAAAGGATAACAAAAC